>JAPYZR010005673.1:0-16504 GCA_030522945.1 Trichopria nigra
GGATAAAAATAGGGCTTTCCATTTAAAAAAATCAATGTCACCTTCAAATAACCTTCAAATTTGACCTCAAGGTCAAGGTCAAGGTCACCGTTCGATGTCTTCAATCCCTGCAACTTTTGTCTGAAACGTTTTTTGATTGAACCACCCCCCTCGGAGTTACTGCCACCGACAGATTAAAATGGGATACCCTGTATATAAGAACTTACCTATATCAGTGCAGTGATGAAAGTGCACAGCGCGCAGCCATCCATTCACACACTTACAGAATTTGTCTCTCACATACCCTTCATATATGCGCTGATACATGAGTGTGTATTGTAAACCGATCCATAACCTTCGCAACAATATAGACTGCCAAAAAAACACCAATCGAACCTGCGCTTGTTTTCGGGCTACAGATTTTCAGACAAATGTTCTCTTCAATTTAAAATTAGTACATACGGGAGGTAAAGAATTGTTTTAATTTCAAGCATGATTCAAGCATGCTCGAGAGTATTTTGTTCCACGATTTTGGAAAGTAAGAGGTATATATTATCAGTTAATTAGAACCATGTAATTACATCAATCTAAAGTCTTTGTATTTTGATTGTAATTTTCTTCAAATACAAATGAAATTTGTGCCCATGGCCTGTACTAATTTATAGATGTGAACATTGTAATTTTAAGTTATAGTTAATCAATGCTGAATGATTTAGAAGATTATATCCAAGTATATAAATGTATTTTGTTGTATCTGTATTTTAATCCAAGACAGAATTCATAGTTGTTTTGTCAGCGCATAATGCCTACCTCTGTGTAATAGAATAGGGTTAAGCGACTAAATAGTACTTAGATTGTAATTGATAAAATTTTGGCCCTAGAATATATTCTGTGTAGTATTCATACCATATAGCCATATCTGCATGCAATAAATTCAATGTCACGAATACGTTATGTATTACTGAATTATTTTAACGATTATATTGAAGCAATTTAGAAAACATTATGTATTTCAGTATACATTTTAAAGTTGTGGGAAAAGTTTGGATGAGTAGCATGGCAAATCCGATTGTTGCTGTTTGTCAGATGACATCTACTGCTAATAAAATAAAAAACTATGAAATCGTCAAAGATTTAATCAAGCAGGCAAAAGACAGAAAAGCATGTGTAAGAAATTTACTTATGTACATTATACATCTCTCGATAAGTGCATTTTCACATGATATTAACTGATTTATTCCTTATTTAGATGGCATTCTTGCCAGAAGCTTGTGATTATTTGGCTGATAACTTGTTAGATGCTGTCGCAATGTCCGAGCCATTAGAGGGCATTACCATGAATCACTTCAAGGAACTTGCTTCAAAATATGGCATTTGGTTATCAATTGGAGGAATTCATGAAGCTGTAAGCCGTTTTAAATATAACTAAGATTAAAAATTTTAAGAAGTCAGATAACCATTATTTATCTTTAGTTACCAGATTTTCCGGGAAAAACTCACAATACGCATGTTATAATCAATGACAAGGGGGAAGTCGTTTCAACATATAGAAAGGCTCATTTATTTGATATGGAAAATAAAGAAACTGGAATTCGCTTAAAAGAGTCTGATTATGTGAAGAAAGGAAAAAAAATTGCTGCTCCTGTTACTACACCAATTGGAAAAATTGGCCTAAGTATTGTATGTTACTACACTTTAATAACAATTAAATTTTTTAATGAATAAATAATATATAATAAATTCTATCTTTTCAGTGCTATGATCTGCGATTTCCTGAACTATCTCTGTGCTTACGAAATATGGGGGCTCAAATTTTGACCTTTCCTTCTGCTTTCACGTTTCAAACTGGAGCAGTGCACTGGGAAGTTTTATTGCGAGCAAGAGCGATAGAAACACAGTGTTATGTCATTGCTGCTGCTCAAACTGGAACTCATAACAAAAAAAGAGCAAGTTGGGGTCATGCGATGGTAATTTATTTTAAAACTATAGTAGTACATATTAAATATGAGAACATAATAGCACCTGTGACACTTTCTTAATTAAACAATTTATTCGTTTCAAACTCTTGAAATTGTATATTTTATACTAATCTGATTTACTGATTTTAAATTTGTTTCAGCATTTTTAATATGTTTTTTTTTAGATTATAAACATTTTAAATATGAATAATATTTTAAAACTTAACTAAAAATTGTATAAAAGATTATGCTTACTGACTTATTTGAAATTTTCGCTTTTTTCTTTATTTTTTTTTTAATCCAGCATACGAAAAATAATTGATGTTTCAACAATTGGATTAATAATGATTCAGAGTGATTCACATTGATTATTGACGGACACTTTCCAATCATGCTTGATTTAAAATTTAAAACTTTAATTATTTTTTGTTTCCTGGGATAAGTAAGAATATTTGCTTAATTAATTAATAAATAAAATTAATTTCATAATTGTAGATAGTCGATCCATGGGGAAGTGTCATTGCACAATGCGCAGAGAAACCAGGAATTGCAGTGGCTGAAATTGACCTAAAATTTTTAGAAAATGTTCGTCGGAATATGCCCTGCGAACAGCACAGACGAACAGACTTATATCCTGAATTGGTTCGTCTTAAGTCGTGACTTAAAAAGTTCTTATCAAAGTTTAAAGTATAATGAATTGAAATATTATGTACATAATGTACAAAGATTCCATATCTTGAAAATGAAGTGATATATAGATTATAAAGAAATAGGAATATTTTTAACAGAACGTCAGTTTAATGAATGTACGATCAAATCGTTAACACTAAGTGTTCATTTAGATTAGATGGATCAATGCATGTAATTGTAATTAAATGTTATAAAAATGTAAGAAAAATACAAAATGTGGCCAAAAATATAAGAAAAATAATTATTTTCGTGTTTTGTAGATATCTCCTGAGAAATGTATTCAATTTAGAAGGTTTTATGTTAGTGTTAATAAAATCTTTTATTGTAATTGTAGTGGCTATTACATTAAGTAAATTATTTTATCTGAAAATTACAAATTTATGAATTTTTGTTTAAAATGCATCATCATTAACTCGTTTTGCTCTGGCAGTACATATCACTCGAGTCGAGGTTGTTTTCTGATCCAATAAGATCAGCATCAACGTTATTCAGTGCCCAGCTGTGTTCGTAGATTTCTAAAGTTTCCCATTCAGACTTGAAAGCTGCTTTGGGATCAGGTGGCATTGACATTGCTGCACCTGACACTTGATCTTGAAGGACCCGCGATGTATCTGCTGCATTATTCTCTCCTAGCACTAATGTATAAATAGATCTTAGGCCGAAGACATTTAAAAAGTACCATGAAGCTGAAGAAACCCATGCTGCGTCCAGAGTTTGAAGCTCCACTCCTCGTTGCAACATTGGTTTGAATCGCAATGTCAATGGAAATGGTACTTTAGCTGAAAAAACCAAACCATATTGTCAATTTATCGTAAATTCAAATTTAACAAAAAATTGCAGCAATAAAAGTCAATAAGCAAAAAATATTTTACTTGTAACAAAACCAGAAAACATCCAGTTTATCCATCCTCCAATGAGAACCATTGGAAGGACATTTGTTATGTTTCCCTTCAGCATGTCTGTCATCATGCTGGGATCTGTCATAGGATTTTGCGATACTGGTGGTCGCTTTTGAGTTTTAAAGTACCCCGTTTCTTCATGATTAAAGAAATGCCGTCGAGCCAAGAAGGCCGATTTTGGAATGTATTGTCCATTTTCACGAAGTAGTCTCGATCGAATCATCACCTGACTAAAAAACAAATACTCTTTTTGAAATGACATTTGTTTTAAATGTAAAAAATAATTCTGTTCCAATGTAACATATCATAAAACAAGAATCATTAATACACTTGAAACATCTACTAGAACTTTTTGAAAATTAGTTAAAAAGTTCAAGAAATGCATTTTTTTTGTTTGGTAATCATTGTTACAGTTGTCATTTTATCTTACCTGTCCTGCACTTGATGAAGTTCGACCTTTTTTTGAGAAGCAAGTAAAATCGTCGCATAATGACGAATAATTCCAACCAAAAAGGTGATGACAACGATCGGCAGAAAAACCCACCCGCGTATATTCGCATCTAAAAGTAATTCGGCCATGGTGACTAGAAAAATTACTGCCTAAAGTGAACTGAATAGAAATGTGTCGGAATGATAAATTCGAAACCGACGAATATTTATTCGGTTTATTCCATTTTTGATTTTATATCGTTTGCTCGCATTCTCCCGTACACGTCGTAACATACACAATGATAGACAACTGAGCTGTATACGCATGTGTGCGTTCTCCTGATAAAAATATTGGTGCCTCGCTCGCGCGCGCATAGCATATGCATACAATACATATACATATATAGGTATATTATTTGATTACATTAGGGTCCGTTTAATAGGGTCTGCTGATATTAAACATACATATATGATATAATATACATAATAAACATTTGTAAATATAAATAAATATAAATCTATATACATATATATATATATATATATATATATATATATATATGTATATATACATATATATATTTAGGGTATTTTAGCGTATTCAGCAATTTATCGATTTTTTGAATCAAAAAGGTAGTATATCGTTTCATATATCGATTTATTTTTGAGTCGTAGCGGTCGCAGCGGTTATTATAAATGTGTTCATATGCGGATGCATGCGCGATACATATATATGTATTCGTAATATATTCGTACATATTCTATATGCATATATAAAATATATGCCTGGTTCCTTGCTTGGTTTCTAATCTATAGCTTATTGTTTTCATCCGAGAAAGAGAGAAAAGATCACTGATCTCAATAGAGATCAGTGGAAAAGATATGTATTCGTGACATATATTTTCCTCCCAGAACATATGCTTCGCATATGTATATATATGGATTTCAGAAAAAGAATACATACACATCTGCATGCGTGTCCAATACATACGTCCAATATAGTACATTTATACTACTCCGTGGTACATATATTTGTTTATACATATACATATATAAGATGAAAACACGAATGATCACTTCCATCACTTCTGATCACTTCCCCCGCATATCCCCCATTTCGTTGCATTTATTAAGGTTCGGTAAGGTACGGATGATACACGCGACGCGATAGTCGAACGTCAGCATTCTTACAAAAAAAGCCTTTTACGGATAATTTTGAAAAAGTTGAGAAATTGCAGCACGGCCTCATAAGAAAAGCGAGGACAGCCTGAGTTTTCAAATTTATCTAATTCTGGATCGATAGGTTAGACATTTTCATTGTAAACTTGAATTTATTTTTGGTTAGGTACAGATTTTAATTTGGCAATATTGATTTCAATTTCTCATGAGATAAGGATTTTAAATGTTTTAAAAAATCATCATCTGTTTTGATTTAGATGTACAATGTCGAAACGACTGCAGCCTTTTTGGAGTCCTCCAGAGAGAAAAAATGGGACACGTTTGAGACTGTACAATAGTTTAACACGTCGAAAAGAAGAGTTTATTCCTCAACATGGAAATAGAGTATTGTGGTACAGTTGCGGACCAACGGTCTACGATGCTTCACACATGGGACATGCACGGTACATTTGATTACTTTTCAATTTATTGAAAAATAAAGTGAAATAAATTCGGGTACCACTGTTCATAGGGTCAAATAGTTGCATCATCTTTTATAATGCATAAAAAGCACCTGGTACAATACTTAACATTTATATTCTTGCTGTTGTTAGTTCAGATTTTTAAAAATTAATTTCAGTTCATTTTTAAAGTTCATTCTATGATATACATTTTACTTGAAATATATTTCATTTATTTTAAATAGTTTTAAATAATTTTTGATATATTCTTTTTAGGTCCTATATAACTTTTGACATTCTGCGTCGTGTCCTTTCTGATTATTTTGCATATGATGTTTTGTATGTAATGAATATCACAGATATTGATGATAAGATCATTAGGAGAGCAAGGCAAAATTATCTCTATGAGAATTATGTGACGGAAGGACATGGACTAGAAGAGGTTCTACTTGATGCGAAAAATGTCATGACAACTTTTGATGAAACTTTAAGAAATACAACTGATCCTGATAAGAGAATCATGTTTGAGAAGATGTTGAATCGAGTTAAAAGTTGCATTGAGAATCTCGAAGAAGCTGTTAAAACAAATGATGAATTAAAAATTAAGAAACTTCAAGAAGTAAGTGATCTTTTACATTGCTTAAAATTATTTTTCCAAAAAGTTATATTCTTAAACATTCTCATTTCAATTGATACGCAAATTTGCTTTGTATTTTTATTGATTTTTTGTTTTTATCTTGATTTCTTTTTTGCGGAAAGTAAAGCAATAACAATAAACAGTCTTGTTGGTTCATTCAATGCTCATTTTATGCAAATGAATGAAATGTAATTAAGAGATAAACAGAGAATATTGACAATGTTTTTCTTATCATTATCTTTCAAGGTCTTGCTAAAAGAAGCCAGAGATCCATTGGCAGAATGGTTAGACAGAAAAAAGGGAAGTACTGTTTCTGAACACTCCATTTTCAATAAATTATCAAAACATTGGGAGGCTGAATACCATAAGGATATGGATGCTTTAAATGTAAGATTTTAATTTTTATTAATATAAAGTAATTCATTATGGTAAACTCACATTTTAATAACTTGACATCTTTTCAAAACCAAAGGGTTTCTTATGTTTAAAAAGTAACTTATCAAATCCAATTAATAATTGCATATATATCATAGTGGATAAAATATGTTAACATTTAACATAATAATAACAATAAAAGGCTTCATTGACAATTCGTTGTATACAGACGCGAGAGCAGAAAATTAATATTAGTAATTTAAACGCATTGTCAAAAGGCAAGCCAACAAACGTACAGCTGGCACTGTTTTACAGCCCGACTTTACTTAACAGCATGTATATGTATTGCATATTCTTTAGGTTCTGAGGCCAAACGTCTTAACTAGGGTTAGTGAGTACGTTCCTGAGATAATTGTCTTCATTGAAAAGATTATAGAGAATGGTTTGGCATACGAGAGCAATGGTTCTGTGTACTTTGATGTAAAAAGTTTTGATAAATGTGATAAGCATCATTATGCAAAACTGGTTCCAGAGGCATATGGTGACACTACAACTTTGGAAGATGGAGAAGGTAATTAACTTTATCTTAATTAAGTAAATCCATAAATCATTAATATATTAGATACAAGTTAAGTCATGAAATAAAAATTGATTACGATCACCTTGATAAGTTGTAACAAAATAAATAAGAATTTATCTATTTTTATTTATGTTTATTGGATTAAAAGTTTTTATTCCCATCATGTACAGTTCTTTGAAAATTTTGAAAAAAAGTTTGATAATAGTGTATGTGATTAAAATTATTATTGGATATGTACAAATAATTCATATATACACTGCTTAATTACGCATTTTATAATGAATAATGTTTTATTTTTATCAATGTAACAGGTGATCTTAGCGTCTCTGCGGATAAACTGTCGGAAAAACGTTCACCAACGGATTTTGCACTTTGGAAAAGTTCAAAGTCTGGTGAACCCTGGTGGGAGAGCCCATGGGGTAAAGGTCGACCCGGCTGGCATATTGAATGCTCGGTCATGGCTTCCGCTATTTGCGGCGAAAGTCTCGACATCCACACTGGTGGAGTCGACTTAAAATTTCCCCATCACGATAACGAGCTCGCTCAAGCGGAGGCGTACTTTGGTAATTCGCACTGGGTCAGGTACTTTTTACATTCTGGCCACCTGACGATCGCTGGTTGCAAAATGTCCAAATCTTTGAAGAACTTTATTACGATACAAGAAGCTTTGAAGAAGAATAGCGCGCGACAATTGCGTTTGGCATTTTTGTTGCACTCATGGAAGGACACGCTTGATTATAGTGAAGCAACAATGGATACGGCGGTTGGTTACGAAAGGATTTTAAATGAATTCTTCTTAAACGTGAAGTGTAGAATTCGCAGCATTGGAGCTGGAACTAGAATCGAAACGTTTGGCAAGTGGACTAATTACGAACTTGACTTGAATAAAAAATTCTGCACTGCAAAAGATGAGGTTCACAATGCACTCTGTGGTAAGTTGATTTGAAAATTTTAGATTAAATGAAATAACAAATCATTGCACATTAAGCTATGAGTATTAAACATGTTTTAGAAAAATATACTAATGTAAAACACCACCAGAATTTTTATAGAAATTTATAATGCCAATAAGAAATGATCATTGGTGCCACAGAATTCATTAACCATTTCTGTGTATGTTGCAGATAATATCGATACGAGAAGAGCACTCGATGCAATCAGAGAATTGGTGGTAACTTGCAACATTTATATGAAAGAGTGTAAAGTTCCTAACATATTGTTACTTCGTGATATTGCTGTTTATATCACGAGAATATTTACTATTTTTGGAGCAATATCTTCTTCACATGATGGCATTGGTTTCCCACTGGATGAAGTTTCTAATAGTGCTAATGTACGTATCCCTGTAAATATTAATTCATTGTCCTTCACGCGTTAAAGGTTAAAATAATTGATGTTTCATTCATTTCAATAAATTTTGAAAATATTTATTAAATAATACGTAATTAAATGTTACAGGTCGAAGAAACCATAATGCCTTTCTTAGATATTCTTTCCGATTTCCGGGAAAAGGTTCGAGGACATGCGAAAACGTTGAAAGCTTCCGAAATATTAAAAGAGTGTGACGTTTTGCGCGACGATATTCTTCCGAATGTCGGTGTTCGTTTGGAGGATGAAGAGGGTATTTGTCGCAAGGTAAAATTAGTTAACAAGGAAGAGCTGTTGAAAGAGCGCGAAGCGAAAAAGCGCCTGGAAGCCGAGAAATTAGCGGAGAAGGCGAAAAAGAAAGCTGACGCTGAAATCTTAGCTGCAGCGAAAGAAGCTCAAAGGAAAATCCCACCATCGGAGATGTTCAAATTGGAGAAGGACAAATACTCAAAATTCGACGATAAGGTTAATAATTTTATTAGTAAACTAAGGTTATAAGTAGTGCTTTGCTCTATACAGCAAGTATTACTTAGATCTTAAGATTTCATCGTGTACTTCAACCTATGATTTGTGACTCATTAGTCTAATTGTTTTAATTCGTAAAATTATAGGGATTTCCGACACACGACATCGAAGGAAAAGAAATTAGCAAAGGTCAAATTAAGAAATTACAAAAGTTGCAACAAGCCCAAGAGAAGAGGTATACAGAATATCTGCAGGGAGTACAAAACGGCATTTAAGGAGGTCTTGCGCGAATTCTTTATTACATGGAAACAAAACCCGCAAAGGATCTTGTGCATCGATAAAGGATTTTTAGTGCATTGAGAATGAGTTTTTCTACTCACAATTCGGAGCTTTGTTGTAAAAGCTTTTCCGAACAAGTGAACCAATTGATTTTCTTGATTTAGTAAAATATTTATTTCTGACTCACCAAAGGGATATAATTTAATTTTTGTCTTTTTCTTACAGTAAAATGGTAACTTAATTGATGTTTTTCCGATGAATTGAAAGTCATACTGCCAAAAAAATCGGTATCTGTATAATACGTACTATGTTTTTTATTAAATGTAATAATTTAAAGAGTTTCGTACTTATGATAAGAACTGATTTAGCAGCTTCTTGAATATTGAATAGGATACTTTTGGAATCTTCGGCTAATAGCAATGCTGGACATTTACTTTTGAATAACAAAATACTAACAATTATTCAATCGCAGTTATTATTTCTTAAACAGCCCGCAACTTTTATCAACATTAAGTCAAAAGTTAGTGCTCGAATCTTAAGGTAAGCAGTAGTGCAAGTTTATTTTTACTTCCTAGGAAGGAAAATTCAATTTGATTTTTTTCTCTTGTTGACAATTTTCCATTTCGTCGTCGTTTCCATGTCGTACTAAATGCGAAAGTCCTCCCTCGTTGTTTAATCCACTGATTTTTAGCATTATTGTCTGAATATTTTAATTTTTTTAAATCCTTCAAATCTTTTGGAACTGTACTTTTGTTGTTATCAAGATTTCATTTAAGGAAGCTATTTATTATTTATAGTATTAAAATAAAAAGCAAGCGGTGATTTTTTCCTATCTCGAGAACGGGGCGAAATCTGGTCTATTATTGCCGAGGACAATGTCTTCGGGCGCTTGCGGTCGACAGTGACAGCTTTATAAATGCGAAAGTGATACAACCAGTCGGCCGATATTCATTGCACATTGAATATGAAAGCGTTGCGCTATTGGAACGCATATAAAGTGTCGCCAACAGAAGAGATAGGGTGTTCTAACTTTTGAATGAAACCCTTCTGCGCCTCGATTCCACCTTCCGCCTTTCAACTCCCATTCGATTCTCGAGTCCAATTGTCTGTAAATAAAAATATTATTTTGAGTATTTATTTTAGCAAAATCGAGCAGAACCGACCCAATTTGTTTCGATTTTCTTCAAGTTTGGAAACGATTGACAAACTAGATTCCTTTATACGATGTCGTTTATTTACGGTATAGGTACGGATAGACCTTCCCCCCCCCCCCCCCCCCCCCCCACAACAAAAAAACAAACAACATTAATTGAAATCGATTTGGGTGATTAAAAAAAAGAATTTAATTGTAACAAATCAAATTCATACATTTAAATACATTTTATTCTAAAATTAAGTAACCAGTAATCGAAAATGGATTGGAATGAATAAAAATGCATTCATTTTGTAATCTTTGAATTTACTTTGTTCATTTGAAAAGCTTTTAAATGCAAAATTAATTTATCTGGAAATATGAATGCATTTTAATCTATATCATTTGTATAATTTAGAAAGATTCTTTATGGTTTTAAATGCATTGGAATGCATTGAAGTATTCATATGAATTCAATTCGTTACGACTGAATTCGTTTTTAACTTTGCCGAATTGAATTCAATACATTTTTGTTTGCTGGTGCAACAAACACTAATATTCAATTGATTCAATTAAAATCAATGAATCGATGTAAAAAATAAATTGAAAATTACACGATCCAATTAAAATGAATTAGAAAATAATCGATCAGATATCCGAAATTCTTCTTACTTTATATATATAACGATATACACACATATATTTTTATATCAGGTCAAAATCCGTGTATATATCGTTACATCTGGAGCATATGTGATCCAGATATAATCATACATGATTCAGATATAATTATATCTGATCCAGATATAATTGTATCTAATCAATTTTTTTCCGGGACGTATGACTTTATAATTTTAGCAATAAGAAATAACTTATGCTTAATTTATTAACTAAAATGTATATCATAGTAATTATAAACAAATGCACAAAATATATTTTTTTTTTTCAAATCGATCAGGACGAGATATCTCCGATTCTCAGATTGAATAACTGTTTCAGAATATGATTCGCCCATGTACATGCGAAAATCAATTATATGAAAAAAGTAGTACAAGACATTTATTTCAAATTTTACTGATCATCATTTATTTTCATTTTGCTAAATGTACGTTTTATATTGTTTATCATTTTTTTATTTTAACGCATATGTATATCGATATGCATTTATCTAGTGATTGATAATAATCTGTTTTTCGATAATGCATCTTTCCATTTTAAAATAAGTACAAAATTAATTCATCAATTATGGTCACCTGTTATTAATTGGACCACGACCACTCTGTTTTTGTTAATTTAATTAAGTTTGAACTTGTATTATTTTATATTGAAAGTGGGATCTCTATTGAAAAATTTCTATTCGAAACCACCTTTTCTATCTTTTTTAATTTGAAAAATCAGGGGTTGGCCATTTTTTCACGTATTATAAACAGCTTAGATGGATAGGACGACCTCAAAAATATTGAAATATTGAAGTAATATGCGTGTATTTCTTTTTATGACAGCGGTTGACCACGAATTGCTGGAAGTCGAAGTAAAAAACATGCCGTTTCAGGACGAAATGGATTAAAATGAATGTTGCGCATTCCTATCCGGCAAAAATGAAAAAGGATTGAAAGTTTAAAAATTGAATATTGGACTTTCAATCATTTTCGTTAACTGGGTAATACATTTTTCAGAACTTCCAGAAGTATTAATATTTTTTACTTGAATACTTATATACGAACCCTTTGTATATAGATATACTAACACTGACACATACAGAATACTCGTAAACCCGTGAGGTGTTATATATAAAAAATATATATAAAAACTACGTTGATTTAATATTTATGTAAATATCCCAGTAATCGAAGATGATTTTAGATTGATTAAGAATATTATATATGATTAATACGTATAAGGATTACATGAATTAAAATATATAAGAATTTACATGGGTTAATAATTAAGAATACATTTCTATGCATCTGAATTCTATATTATACTTGCCCCTTAATTTTAAGCGCTTTTATTCTCTATACTTTATAAATTAACAAATTTTATTATTTATGTATTTGTACGTATATATATATCCATACGCGGTATTATTCTTTATTTAAAAAAAATGAATTGAAATGCATTCATATTTTACATTAAATTATTTTTAGATTTGAGTTCATTCAAAATGGACAAAATAAGGATTCATGAATGAGAAAATAAACGAAGTATTGAAGTATTGATCGCATTAGCATATGTTCAAAAAATAGGATTGAGAACTTTTAAGCATGAATATCTCAATGATTTGTAGCAAAGGTAAGTTCGCTTCAATATTCTTCAATCAATGAAAAAAAAATTTTTTTTAAATACATTTCAATACTTCAAATATACAGTTTCTTAACCAGAGGTATTGAAATGTATTGAAAAGAATTGAAAATGTGAATCTATTCCAAATCTTTTCATTCTTCAAATAGGACGTGCGTGCATCATAAAGAATTGGGACGAATAGAAGAAGGCATTTGAAATTTACCGGAATTCTAATAAGCCCCATTTCCTACAAAAGAATTGAAAACAAAAAATTAAGAATATAGAAAAGAATTGTAAAATGTCACGAAACTGAATTCAGAATGCAAAATCTGAATTCTATTTAATACATTTTAATCATTTTTGGTTTGCTGCGGGATTTGATTACATCGACAAATTCAATAGGTAAATGAAAAAAGATTGAAGTCATTCAGTAATAATTCAATTTTCTGTTTCCGAATTAAATTTCTTGAAATATTACAAACTTTTTTCTATATTCCTAATTATTTTGAATTTTTGTAGACGACAGATAAAGCGCTGCGTCGTGAATATTATTGAATATTTTCAATGATGGTAGCTGCCGATCAATTTATTTTAATACTTTACAAAACATAATTAATATATATATATATATAATTCCCTGCATGTATATATTAAGTTTCATTTTCCTGAATCTTTTTCAATTCCTTTCCTTTTCTTGGGAATTTATAATTCAATAACTCACTCGAGAATTAAAAAATAATAAAAAAAAATTAAGAAAATTAAAAATTCACATTTCTAATTCTCCCCGAATTCCTGCAAATGCATAAAATCATATATATACCTTCATATTCTATTCATCCCAATTCTTTGCGATGAATAGGAAATTTGTATATATTTTCTATTTTTTATATGTCCAATTTGGAAAAAGAAAAGAATTGGAATAAATTCAAATTCTCAATTCTTTTCAGTACTCTCTAAATTTCTTGGAGTGATATTTCACCCCACAAACAGTGATAATTGAGCTACTCTTGTAAAGGAGTGAATTTTCACTCTTTAAGAGTGCGACATTTCATTCTGTTTGGAGTGTAAATTCTTCTGTTCACGACAAATGTAGAGTGAAATTTCACTCAAGAAAGTGTAAAATATCACTGTTAAAGAGTGGAAACTCACTCTTTTGAAGAGTGGCTCAATTTTCACTCATTAAGGGTGAAATTTCACTCCATTAAATTTATAGATAGTACATTTCAGTATACTTCTTGTTAAGAAACTATGAATGCAACATTCATAACACGAATATTGGAACATGAATAATAAGAGAGTAAAAATCCAACGATCCTAGAATATAGGAATCAAAATAGTATATTATATAACGAGGGCGAAATGATCGATTTTCACGAGAGCGAAGCGAGTAGTGTTGCAAACGCACTCGTTGGAGATCGATATTTCGCACGTGTCGTTGCACACGATTTTTTAATTATACGACTTGCGCTCAGATCGGTTATCATTTCCATTTGCCATAATCACTTTTGGCCCTAGTGCGTAAAATCGATCATTACGCACGGAGTGTCAAAAAAATGCTATAAATATACCAAATCATATCTTCACTTGATTGAAGATTCAAGTTCGACAAGTTTTCCGGCATAAACTTGTAAATGTAAACTTTCCAAAATTCTTTTTGTTATCGCGCGCAGTATATAGCAGGCGGAAAAAGTTTCATTTCCCGTGATCTAAATGTGTATACAGGCATATATATTATATTCGCTTTCTCCGGAGACAAAAGTGCCGATTAAAATTCTGGATAAACAATTGGATAAAAAGCATTTAAGGTCGCATATCCAAAATTAACATTCCAAGTCAGCAAAAACAGTATAGACTTTTTCGCGCGATGAGAGCCAAGGCGCAGCATTTTTTTTTTCGGGAGCAACCCTTCCTATAATCTCGTTTTGCCGTCCTTGTCGCACCCCGATGATCGCTCGCGGATACGCGCATCTCATGAATAATTTCCGTCTCTCTCTCTTTCACTCTCTCCTCCATAGCAACTTTTTCCCTTCGTTCTTTCTGTACACGCGGGTCGATCGTAAAGCCGCTGGGGGTATAAGGAATATAAGTAGCAAGGGGGTAAAGGGGTAAAGGGGAGCAAGCGCCGGACCGACGAGTCTCGCGCTTCGCTGCAAATCCCTGTAGATAAAAAGTCCGTAGCTACGGCCCGGCGGCGTCACCCCAGACTCGGCCACCCCACGGCAAAGAGGAGTACAGAGACGAGGGTACTGTGACTCACCCACGATATCACCCCAACGATTTTTTTCGAACCCCTCGCGCACGGTGGATCCGGGTACCGGCCGAAAATATATAAGGGACAGAATCCTTTCTCTCCTATCTTTCCGCGTCCCACACGCGGGAGGGATAAAAAAAAGGGGTTCCTTCTTCCACGACCCCGGGCATCGCCTGCAAAGGACTTTCTTCGGACGAGCTAATTTTCTCTCCCCCCTCCACCCCCGCCACCCCCTGTATGTTTCCACGTCCCTCACAGCTCGGGAAGATGAGACGGACGATTTTATCGGCGGGGTTTCGTTAAGTGCGCGCGTGCACCTTTTGTGTCGATCGAATTATTTGGTTATGCGGACAGAAAATATTGTATAGGGGAAATGGCAAATGTGTACCGTACTATATAGAAATGATTTTCTTCGGAATTCAGAACAGATTTTTGGAATTGGATTCATAATTGGGAAATGTCCAAAAAAAATCGGCGATGATATATAACGTTTTGGGACCTTTCGGACGCTTATTTTGGACATTAGGACTTGCAAATCATATCTTTGCAACATTCGTGTTTTGAAGTGATTGAAATTATTTTACCAAAACTGACCAAAATGTTCCATAAGATTTTTGGGCATTTCGGGACATTGTAGATGTTTTTTTTTTTGTTAACAATACACAGTAAAAAAAAAATGATTAAAACATCAAAACTTGGATTAACAAGAATTCAGAAGTATTCGTTGTAGAAGAAATGAATCCATTTTTAATCATTTTTAATCCTTTTCAATCCTTTTTTTTACTGGGATATAATCAATATACTTTTGGTCGATTGTAATTCCTCGGATGCTTTTGGACTTGAGACCTTTTTGAACATAAAAGAATACAAATTTTGAATGTCCAAAATGTATTAATATGTAATTTAGCGGTATGTACTGGGTAGATAAGGGCCATTAGAGATAGAACCAAACTCGCAACTTCCGAGCAGTTCTTTCAACCCCGACGGGCGTGAAAGTATAGATATATAGGGCAATCGAGGCAACAATAACTTCGAGTTTATTATACCCCAATCAGGAGACAATGCTTTTTGTGAATGTTTTTTCGTTTTTGGTTGTTTATGTATTCTTCGTTTATACGTTTGGACAATTGAAGTATTTGGACATATATGTCGACATTGGACATATTGGACATAATATATTGGACATATCAACAACCCTGGTAGAAATTGCGCCTAAATACTGCCCAGTTGTTGGCTAATAAACTTGTGTACTATCCAGTTTGTGGACAATATCTTATTAAAATCTGGCCAGTTTCTTAATGGAAATGTATAACGATAGTATGGATATTTTTTAGATAACTTTTGTAAATAATTTTTGGACAGTTTCTGTCCAGTTTCTGGCTACAAATGTTCCAAATATTTAAAACTAATAGGCTAATCATTTTTTGTCCAGTTTTTAACCCAGAATTTGGCTAATATGTACATTTTAACTGGACAGTATGTACGTAACATTTACCCATTTATTTTATGTGCATATATTTAAATAATTTTATTGTACAGTAATTAGACAGGATATTTTTA
>JAPYZR010005674.1:0-11446 GCA_030522945.1 Trichopria nigra
ATATATATAAAATTCACATAACCTTAATGAAGTTTAATACAGTTTTAAAATGTAATATTTACAACATTAGCCTGCAATCTCTCTGTAATCTTAATACAATAAGGTTCTGTGCTGTTAGGGAATTTACTCTTCTATTATTTAATAAAATTGCAATAATTACATTTGTTATACTGTTCATTAGCCACGCCGGATAAGTACAGTAGGAAAACGGTGTTTCCAATTGGGGCAAAAAATATGTCTGAAACTGGTATATCTTGATAACCATAAGTGTTTCGACGAGTAACACACCAAGGAAAAGGGGGGGGGGGCCTATATACACATAAATGACATACATATGTACGTACATATGTATGTCAATTATCTTGGCGTAAAAATATATATATATAGAGGTGATGGTTGTTATAACGTTAAGTACCGATAGTCCCCGGTGGCTCAATTTGGTTGCATGTTTCATGAATTTTCGTACCTAAAGCAGAGAATAACAGGGTATCTTCTCAGCAATCGTGGCTCTGTTATTATTATTACACTAATGCGCAGGGGAACCGATCGATGTACGGGCCGTCAGAGTAGTCGCATGCGTGAATTACCGGGAGCAATCGTCAACGTCGTCATATATATATACGAACATCCACACACATCCAAATACACACGTATACACTCGCGCGCGTATATTTTGTAATTAACGGTTCCAAATAAACTTAAAACATTTTGCCGAGAAAAATGTTACAATGGATATATTCACGCATCGTGGAATCCCTCGTGAACGACGATGAGGTCATTTTACCCTTTTACGTATAAATCTTCCAGCGATGACACGATGTGGTTCCGAGATTCGCGATTCACGATTGCAAGAGTAACTTTCTTTAATTTTCTTTTAGAAACTTATATACTTTATTTGATATTTAAATTAGAACTGAACTGTTGAAGCGTCTATTCCAAGATCTTTCAAAGTTATCTATAATATGCATGTAGTTTTTTTTTTTTTTTTATATTTACGTGGATTTTCTGAATGTTATGATACGAAACACTTGGAAATAATGTCTGTATAACAATCTGGTTTTCAATATAGAGTATGGCTTTCTTTTCTTTCCTTCGCCAACAAAAACAGTTTTGCAACTTTAACAATATCAAGGATGGCATTAATATGCATGTGGCCATCGGAGCAAGGATTTGCATAGTTCGCTTTATATAGGTAAAACGATTTTCCAGCGAAATGTACAATTCTTTTGATATTACCACCTGTTCATTAATCCCCGCAGAGTGCAATGGGACTTTCTCGGCTACGAGCTGACAAATCCTTTGACGAGAGCAACATCACGAAAGCTTTCTCGATCGTGAAAGAAAACAATAACAAAACCATCGCAAAATGCAATTAACGAAAGTTTATATTGGATGTTTATAGCGATTGTGCGGAACGTCTTTATCGATAACAAATAGAATATTCTCCGGTGTCCGTGTAATTAATGAATAATTATTATTACCAATTATTTTTTAAACAAAATTTGTAAGAAAAAGTTAAAATAGCCTTTTCTTCGATTATGAATGTCGACATTTATGGTCGATTTCAAATCCACAGTTTGTCATGTGCTATCGGAAATTTGTATACATGCTATTTTATAATTATTCTCCGTTCAGTTTCACGTGGATGGACACCTTAAAATAGAGCTTATTCCAAAAGCTAAGACTTACGAATGTCGAAAGTGATTATCGATGCGAAACTTACAAATACGACAATTAATTTTAAAAGATTGGAAACTTTTGAGCCTTGTGAAGCATTAAATTTATGCTTTCAAACAAAGTTGAAAGCTTTTATTAAAGCCGTTTAAATACCATCATTAAAAAGGAAGTAAATTAGTAGCTGTAGATTTCATTATAATCGAAAATTAATATATTTTAAACGTTACGTCTACCAAAAATTGGTTGCAGATATCAAACAAAACATTTCTCAATTCATCAAATTTAAAGTGCTATAATAAAACTTCAATTAAATGATGTTTGAAGTTTGTGAACATTTCTATTATGTCGTTCATATTTATACAATCAGAAAGAAAATACTATTGGAAACCAAAACATAAATCAGTGCATCGAGTTTAAGCTGCCAAAAGAATATCGGACTTGCTAATTGCTTTAGATGATCTCCAAACTTTAACCTTCGATCTCTTGGTTTGATTATCATTCAACGAAGTACTTGAAGATAATATTTATATTTAAAAACATTACAAGATTTTTCATTAATTTTATTCAAAGTTAAGATCAAAAGCTTATAATTTAATTACTCTTAAAAGTAGGATTTAATCAAATCTTTCAAATGCAAATACAATATTATTTTGTTAAAGAAACAGCTTGTATATAATGGCAACTTTAAAGCTCGGACTTTATAAAAAGAAAAAATTGGAGCAATTGACAAAAAATGTCGTCAATTGAAGTAATCACTTAAACTGTGGATAAAAACAAAAAATGAATGAACGAAACTGTACATTTCAGGAGAAATGGTGGAGCTTTAATTTAAAGATTCAAACTTTTAAACATGTTAACAGTTGCAAATGATTATTTTGAATTTTTAAAAATACCAATCCTTGTGCATTCTCAAATTATAATATTAAACATAACACCCTCAATCTTTCCGATAGTACAATTTTGTTTACTTAGGACATATTCAGGGCGTAAGTAGATTTTATAAGAACAGAGAAAAAAAAACATTACTTATCAAGTACAGATTTGCGCCTAGATGGTGCCAGATTTACATCCATCGCTTATATACTTTTTAATTGACACGTTTTAGATTAGAAAATCATATTATAGATGAAATTGGTTTGGAATTTCCTCAAAATTGAATATGAAATTGCTTCATCAAATTTCACTCCTAAAATAGTCAGTTTTTAAGTGTTTACATCAATTTGTTTCCATGAAATCCCGAATATCCAACTTCTAAACAACAAATTCCAGATTATGACAGCAGATTTATAAACTACTCCATGTACATCTTTCGTTAAATCCTCGGAGGACGTTCAGCCACGTGATCCGCAAATTGGCCGCAATCATCTAGTAAGCGTAACGTTGTATTACTCCCCTTGATTTTCCACGCTCACGTGTCCTACTATATATATGACGCGGGAGTAAGTCGTTTCTTCCAGGGATCGATTTTGGCTAGCCAATCAAGCCTCGAACCTTCTTCTGATCACCCCAATTCCGCCCTCGTGCTCAATACTCGCCCTTCGTCCTCTTCGCGTCGACTCTGGGGAGTAATTTTCCAGAGAAGCCACCTCTAAAGAAGACATTTTTTAAGGCACGCGTATATAAAATCCGGTAAACTATAATTGAGAATCACGTAGATTGTTTCTCTCGAATTTGAGGTTATGGTAGGTAATTTCAGGATTGAGGTTATACGAGACATTCTTAAATTGAGGTTAGCTTCATTTTCTGACAGAAAATATCACTCTTTTGGTATCCGTTATATATGCTCAAAAAAAAAAAAAAAAATACAGATTAAAAAAAGGATTAAAAGTTTGATACTTTGTAGTTTAGTAAACTACAGTAGCAAAGAAAAGAAGCTAAAGGATTCAGTAATAACAATCAAACCAAAAAAATGAGACTTTACGACAAAATTACGGTCATATCACATTGAAGGTTGCGAGATGAGGAAACTGCCATAAAGAATGTATATGTATAAATTACAAAAAAACAGACACACTTTTTAAGCTTAAAATATGTTATATAGTTTAAGCTTTTTAACGTCTTGCGATCGATTTTTCAGTTTCAGGTTAAGGAGACTCTCGCGTGACTTGGAGCAAAGTGGTACTAAAATTGAATTCTGCATATTGTACGTAGTGTATAGTAGACGTCGAAAGCATGTCTTTCTTAATATTTTCAGACCAGATTTTAAACTTTCTTTTTTCGAGATCAGTTCACTTCTTCTGTCAATAATTAAGATTCGTGGAGAAATAAATTCTATATGACATATTATAAACTTTAATAGAGGGTAAAAGTGTTCTCCATACCATATTCTAGAGTAATACCAAAACATTACCAGGGTTCGAGTTCGCGATTAGGATGACGGTGGATGTCGCGTACTTATTGTGATACTTATAAGTTTGCTTATCAGAATATATCATTGTCAAATCGTCTGTGGCTTCCCTTTAAGTTTCTTGGAGTGGAAATTATAATAGCGCATTGTATCATATTTCGATTGAAATAATAAATCGAAATAATAATAATAAAGTTATCATCCAAGTACAATGATTAAAGCAACAATATGTCGTTTTTCGTAGATTCAGATCTATCAGGTGCACCTGAATTGTATTATGTTTTAAGCATGACCTGCTATACGCTTTTGGGGATTCCGAAATCTCTTTTCATACTATCAAACTCTCCATCTGCAATAAAAAATTTTATTCGATAACATTTTTCATATTTCGTTTCTTTATAGAGTCTCGGAAGTTCATAGTTCGGTTGCCCCGTTCGAGTGACTCGTGAAAGGAATTGCGTATAAAAAGTATAAGCCGAGAGGAGTAAAAAAAAAAAAAGAAACTCGAAGATAAATGAATGGGTATCTTTTGATATCAAAGAATCGATACACGAACCGTCCTTATAAGCGGCGCTCTCCCTTGATTCCCTTTTCCGTTTCATTTTTTTCTCCCGATTACTTCCGTCGATAAGATATTTAATGTTGATCTTTATTCGACTAAGGACGTATCAAACGGAAAGATGGAAAAAAAACAAGCATCGCAGAATTTACGAAACTTCGTTATCGGGATGAAATTCGAGTTCGGAAAGATGTCGGATATCGGAAAAATGATAACTGATAACAGGGTAATTTCGTTCGATCGTTTAAGGCGTCAATAATTGTAAATGGACATCCCGTCTATTCCCGGCCCTACATTGACGGCTATAATCTGCTTAAACCGTAAACCGTAAGTAACCGATCGATGATGCGCGATGGTGGCTGTGCATACATATATACCAACCGCCAGTTTAACGTCTGCATTACGGGAGGAAAGAATTCGAAAGATTTACAATGCAAAGCAAAAATAACAAAATATTTTATTTCTTTACTCATAAAACTTTCTGAAAACCTTTTACCTAACCTAACCAGGCATATGTGCAAGTAACCTACTGCCAGTAGATATTATACATTGAAACGACACGAAGCTACAAATGGAGAAACATACAATTTTGGCATTGAAGAGCGAGCAATGCAGTAAAGGAGTCTCATGATGATGTCATTTAACGATTTTTCAATAAAAGGCGTGTTCACTATGATTCACCAATAAAATATCCGGAACTGTATAAAACATTGCTGCATTGAATATGGACACATGCGTCTGGAATCATTTTTAGGAGAATGTCCCAATATTTCGAATGTTCTCAATTAATTATGTGATTGATTATGAGATTACATGTTCTATCGTCAGAAGAATTTTCAGTACATTTAGATTATTTTGAGTTATTTTAGCAGTTATATAGTCGGGACAGAATGTCAAAATCTAAAAGAGCAATAAGGTTCACTAAATAAAGGTAAAATTGTTAGTTGTAAAGTAATGAAACTGGGCATAAAAACATGTCTTTTACGCACAAGTATACCCTGATGCCGACAAGTTTTTCATCGAAACATCCCTTCCTCCCAGTCGCCTTACATCTATTATTTTCCCTTGAATGCAATGTTGTGCAATGTGTATTGGATGTCCAATGTACGTCCACTTCTCTTTCATGGATATAATCATTACAAAAGCAGTAGTTTCGCACAACGTTGCCAGCCCAAAGTTTGATCCATCTCAGGTTTATTATACGCTTACTTATTTTCTTATGACTATATCATTATAAATTGGGTTAATTTCGTAGCTGGGTCAACTGTCCTATACTACTTAATGGAAGACTCATTTCATAGGAATTTATTATCTCGAACGTATTTCCAATTAAGTGCTAAAACTAACAATTGTGTCGTTAAAAGGAGTTTTTAAAATCTAGGGTTACTTTTGTTGAGGAAATATTCTGACAGTGTCAAAAATCCCGTGACTAAAGTTCCCAACTACGTGCAATGTATTTTAAGTCGGGACATCATTTATTCATCCATAAATGAACATATATACAATTTAAGTTTAGAATGACTGGAATCGTGCACATCTATTGCTAATTGAGGTTACATGATCTGGTGTATATTTTGATCACTCAAACTGAAAACCTCATTAATGTTGGCAAGAATGCTGAATTCATGCAGTTCGATTTAACAAATTTTCTGTATAAAAATGAATAACAAAAAAAATTCGGAAGACATGCTTAGGTAAAAAATTTCCATAAAATAGGAGAGAGGAGTGTATAGACGTCGAGACCTGCAAAATACACTCTTCAATCGAAAAGCTTCTTAACCAACAAACGGAAAGACGATTAACTGTGACAACGAACAACATTTTCCAGTAGAGAGTTCTCAAGGTTTAATCTAAAGATTCCGCGTAATTTTTGAAAATAGAAAGACTGACTGACCGAGAGAGAGAGAGAGAGAGAGAGCGCGTGCGCAAGAGAGACATGATAAGGAGAATAAAGAGAATCGGAAGTATGAAATCGGAGCAAAAAAATTTGCCTTCGGCATCAATTACAGGATGAAAGAGAATGAAAGATTTTCCTCTTGAGGTCGAAAGCAGTGGTGACGGAGGACCGTCGTCGACGTAATGACAATGTGGGCCGTCACGAGGAGGGGCGGAGAAGGCTGGGAGGGCTGCAGATGGGAAAATGTCGCTTCGAACTTTCGCCGATCGTTACGGTTCACGTCCATTCACTCTTTCCAGATACACCCACGGACGCGAATATATATATGTAGGATTCTTGTATTCCCGATTGGGGTGCATACAAGCCTTGGGGCATATACTCTCGCCGGGAAAAATATTTAGCTTGAGTAACGGAGCGCGTATACGGCGAGATGAACAACGTCAAAATTTTTGTATTGTCGTCCACGCGAGAGGCTTCATTCATAAAATCCATTCATAATGTGAAATTGTATAGCATAGTATTTCGTCATAGGTAATCGATAAATGTAACGTTTATTTCAATCACTTTTATAAGCTCAAATCAAAAGTCCTGTGAAGAAATGAAAGTGCTTCGATAGGTTTTTGAAGAGTAGCGATTTTTAACATTCTTTTCATTTTCAGTTTCATTAAGATACTACAGTTTCCAGGGCTTACCTTTTCGGGGCATAGATGGATCTTGAATTACCCATTGAAGTGTAAGTTGCTTCAGGCTATCCAAGACTTAGAAGATGAGAACTACATCGCAATTCGAGAAAGTAGGAAACATGGCGTAGCTGCATTCAATACATCAAACCATCCTACCGTATACCAAACATCGATCGATGGTCGGATCTAAATACAATCCATCACTCCATAGCGGTTATATTATCATTGATCTATTGTCATCGACATCAATGACAATAATGTGAGGTCTAGCATTCCAAGACTTCGCACGATGTACTAAAATAATGACATCCTACATTGCCCATTAAATATTAGTCAGGACTTTACAATCCATTGTTGTGAATGAATGTCGGAATGGAATTACAAACACTTGTGAAACCGAACGTCATATCCGGACCGATGGAACATTGCAATTATAAGAGTCTTGGTTACAATGCAATTCCGTACAATCTGCCCATTCGTAATTGTAATCAAACAATCGATACTTGTAATTGGAAACTCTGTCATCGAAAATTAGCGAATGTAATGATGTATCTAAATAGTACAATCAAAATTGCGGTATATGATCAAGATTTGCATCCAAATGCAACCTAAAGCGCATTAAAAAAAAAAAAGTTATAAAAGAAAAGACAATATATTCCTAGGAACTGATAATACATAAAATAGCAATTTAATTGCCCAAGACATAAAAATTCATAAAACCACGGCGTATAAATCTAAATACGACAAGACATAGTAAATTTTCGCCCTTTTCATCGACCTGGCCGAAAGACGGGCACGAATTGCATGGAAGTAGGGCGTTTGTAAACCTCTGCTACATCTGTCACTGACGTGGGGAAGTAAGACACATTTACATTTACACACACATTTGCACACCTTAATCGCTAAGTTTGGAGGTAGACGACAGGGTAGCCCCTGACTTATTCGAACATCACACGCCTGCAATTGGATTATATATATATAGATGGACTAATGACGCAGATACAAACACAGCTGAAGTTTCGCCCCCGCCGAAATGAATGGACATTCTCGTATATACGTGCACGACAAATACAAAGCATACCGAAACACGTTACCGCGGAAATTCCTCACGAACGACAATCGCGAATGCCTCACGCGTGCACAATACAAAGGGGGCTAGAGAGAGAGAGAGAGAGAGAGTATTTCGAAATGCGTGTACTTTAGGGGCACGTGTCTGAGGGAATAGCATTAGCAGATACTTGTTCGACCTTGAATTAAAGTTTCTTTACGCGAATTAATTACGCTTGAGCGAACGTTTTGTCGTCATTGAAAATCTGTATCGGATAAGACCTGTGTTTATTTGACACATTTCTTGGGTTAACATTGCATCTTCCTTATATATGCCGACAAACAATGCGGAACGCTTGTTTAACCCCTTAACTGAAACGTACGTGTATGCACGTACTATATAATTGGGCTTCGACTGTGAGGTGGTAAAATTGAATGACGATACAAGAAATGAACTCTAAAGCATCGAAGGCCCTACAAACTCTTGCTTATAATAAATATATTCTTAAAACTTGGTTTTCTGGAATCGTGGGCATATTTTAGGCGCACATTTAAGATTTTGGTTCTCAAAGGGGCTAAATATTTTCCGTTAGCCGAGTCGTTATTGATGTTTAAGTTGTTATCGACAGCAACAAAAGAGCTCATTAATGTTAAACGCTGCAGTAACGTCAATGGTTTTGATCGCAATAATTGCGATGAGCTAGGGTATACGTGATGATTGTTGAATTAAAACCTAACGGACAAATTCCGCAATCTAATCAGCCAATTAATTAATTCATCTCGCCTAAAGAAACATGAAAATAGCCCACTTGTCCATTCATTTTATTTTATGCAATTTAATTATTGTTTTAGGATCAATATACTTCAATTTCACGCTCTAGTCTCTTAGAAACTTTTGGTAGCTGACTAATTTTGATGTTTTTTTAGAATTTGTAATTTATAAACATAGTCTTCAAATTTTCAGCGATGCTTTATTATGTAATTGTGATTTAAGCTGTTCCGTCATGATTGATAGTATATAGTAAAATATTATATTATAGTTAAATGTTAAAAAAAAGAAGTTTAATCTTGCATAAAATAATCTCAGCTTATAATAATAAAGATTATTTTCCTCAAAAACTATCGACTTTCAGAAAAAATTGCAATCATCAATAAAAAGTGTTTAGAATTCATCAAAGAATGCATTAGAATTTTTTCAGAATTTTTTTGAATTTTTTTAAATTTATTAAAAAATTCGAGAACTAAAATTTTCAAAATTGTCTCCAAAAATTCTGCAAAAATTCTATTGTATTCTTTGATGAATCTAAGCCCTTTTTTCAATCAAAATATTCTTCGAAAAGCTTATAGTTTTTTAATTAAAGCGTCCTAAACATAATGAGCGAAAATTCTCGTTTCGGACGCCATTCTGGATCATTCAGGTGTCAAAATTAACTTTTCAAATACAGTTTTCTGAAGTTCAGACATTACCTCCACCATCTAAATTCGTTTCAAGATGATTCCATAAAGGACAGTTGGTAAAAAATCCGCTTAAAAGAAAAACAATTTTTTTTTTAGTTATTTTTTACACTTAAACTCATTTTTTAGTAACAATTTGTTTTTTTTTTTCTAATTTTGGATGTCACCATTGGAAAGATCGATAAAAAATCTATCAGTTTCATGTGTTCAAAAAATTTTGAGGCCTAAATTTATTTCATCTAGAGACCTCGGAAGAAGTGGTGAAAAAAGTGTCCGCGTGGGCGTTAATGGGTTAATATATATGTGTTTTTACGAATTATATCGAATATTTCGTCAATGTTCATTAAAAATTATTACTAAAAATGTAAGAAGATGGACAAAAGTTTAGATTTTATTTTGGAAGATCATTTTGTAAAATATTAGAACAAGTCTCATTTAATAAACAATAAATTTCTTCCATTCTTTTGACAGAAATGGAATTGCAACATTATCTATATGAATTGGCTAACGAGTATTTTTACTTTAATAAAAACATCTTAAATGAAAAACTTCAATGAAATAATGCCCATTATAGGTCATTCTAAAATCCTAATTTTCAATTTCCTATTATGATTTTTCACACAATTGCACTTTTCATTTCATATTGAATATCAAAACAATATACTTTGGGATTCTTTATTCGAGGGATTTCGGTGTGGATTTTTGTCGGAATGAAAATGTTACCTAATTAAAAAGTTATAATTACGTTGAATTAGATTCAACTCCAAAACTTGAAGGTTTGCTGTATCAAGAGGTCTCTTATTTCAATTCAGACACGAACAATGCGTAATTCTAACGTGGAAATAAAGGGATTCTGCTGAAAACGAATTACTTGGAGAAAAGAAAATAACATAAAAATCATGATAACTGTAGCAGGTTAATGGCGGCGGCTCGAGACAAAGTTTTCCAAATATTTGTTTCCAGTTAGACTAAGTCCAGGGTCTCTAAAGGGCAAAGTACTTTGGTGGGATTGATAGCTAAGGGCCGCAGGGGTGGAACTCCTAGTCGTGCATTTATGTAAATCCTGAAAATGCGTGTTACAATCCTCGCAACAAAGCTTTCCTCTTAGAAGGACTTACGCGGTAACTTGTTCAAAACCTATATAAAGTTCCTAATATATTAGTTTCATCCCTAATCTCGAAATACCAATATCTTACCTAAATTATTTATTTATTTGATTTATGAGAATTGTTCACTTAATATTGCAGATTATTATTCAGGCTAATGGAGGTTAACCACAACTCGAACCTTCGACTCTTTTTAAAATTGTATACATTTACAAATGTCCTTGATGGTTTGTAATTTCAGATTCTTGGTAAAAGGGTCGAAAAACAAACGGAAGCCAGGAATTTGCAAAGATATATAATTCGTCACGTCCGCGTCGATCGTCGACTTCAAGGGTTCAGCTGTGACAGAAATTGGGTCACGAAGCATGTATATGTATATAACGTATTTTTTTTCTCGCTCACTTTCAAGAGTTGTGTAATTTTTAGATTTTTTATTATACAGCGAACGTGTATTATTATTGCCGTCGAGTAATAAATATCGCACAATATTGCTTTTACGTATACTTTACTATATGCAAATAAAAAAATGTCAATATTTTTCATTATCCATCGCTTTTCGATCTATATTCTTATCAATTACACACAGAAAAAACGGTAATCTAATAATTAGAATAACATATTCTTTAAAAATATTCTTAATAATATTCTTAAAATATTCTAAAATTAAGAATATAA
>JAPYZR010005675.1:0-13912 GCA_030522945.1 Trichopria nigra
AAAAGGAAAAACAAAAAAAAAAAAAAAAAAAAAAAAAAAAAAAAAAAAAAAAAAAAAAAAAAAAAAAAAAAAAAAAAAAAATATTTATTAGGGGCCGAATATTCCGGCTGAAAATGATTTTCTCTGAAGTCTCTTTTCCAATGATTATCCCGAAATTTATATTTTTAGTTTTTGTATTTGACGTAAATAATTAATTTAATTAATTTTTATTACTACTAATGACGAGAGATCTAATGACAGGTCTAAGATTAGAGATCCATTGTGAGTATGTTAATCTTACATTTCTCCGGTTATTGTAATAATTCTCTTCAATAATAACATACTTATTCACACGGTACTAAATATACTGATAGCACTTAACAAATATCACCCTATTCTATAGCATCAACATAAACTTCCGAGACGCGTCGACGCTTTCGTATAAGATTTTATTTCCATTTGATCTTTCGAAGAACTCGAAGCGCAGTAGAAACGGCAGTTTTGGTCGGCCAACGGCCCCCGATGAGCCGCAACCGGAAATAACGAGGCGTAAGACAAGGGTGCGCCGGGACAGGCGCTCCGGCCCTGACATGCACATCCCGTTACTCGTAGAAATATGACCCACTCGCCGAATTTCGAATGGATATATTCGACGTCTCGTGGCAGGGCGATAATCGAATCGTTCGATTACGGACTCTCGCTCGTCCGACCAATTCTCGATCAAAAGAATGGAGATAGCGGTCGACCGGACGGGCGGATTGATAGATAGAAAGTGACTTTTGAAACGCGAGTATAGAAGCCAGCCTCGTCGTAATGCCGGCGATCGATTTCCCCACAGAAGGGGAGCCAGAGATCTTTTCGAGACGAGAAGCATTAGGATTCGATGATAGCTCCACTCGAAACTTTTTTTATAGGACCTAATCGTGGAGTTGAGAAACATACGGTTTTAATGCGGTGTAATATAAGGGTTCTATAGTGATCCCAATATGGGGTGGTTCTGTATAATATAGGGTATAGTCATCTGGACTCGTGGTACTTATTGCGTGGGTGGGTTTTTATTGCACTATATACCGTTTTCAATAAGATTCGAAGTTAGCAAAACGATACTATACTCTACAAAGATAATATTACAAACAGAAATTCTTATTTACAGGTTTGGGCAGTGTTCAATTTAAACACATAAAAGTTACCCAATTTTTCTTTATAAATGAACCGTTGAATAAATTATTTATTTTGATTAAAGAAAGGCCATTACAGTTCAAAATATAAAAAAAGTTTTGACATAATGTCAAATACTTTTTTGTACAGCCCAACGTTTCGACCAACTGTAGTGACATTATGTCAAAACTTTTTTTATATTTTGAACTGTAATGGCCTTTCTTTAATCAAAATAAATAACTTAAAAGTTACATTTACAAAAGGTTCAAGAGTTAATTAATTTTACCTCAACTCAGTTCTTTTTTAAGTTATTGACTTTTAACTTAACTTCATTACATTTTTGGTGAACTTTTTAAAATCCCGTATGGAAATACTCCCAGTTTTGCCCCCAGTTTTGTGACTGGGATCCCAATGTGGCCCCACTTGGGTAGCCCATTATAAAAAATATTCATAACTAACAAATAGATTAATGCTTGCAATGTACCATGTAAAAAGTATATGAACTGATAATTTTTTTAATTAATTCCGGATTTATTACTATTAAAATTAAAATTAATAAAACCAAAATACTTTTAATACTTTGCACGGGATATACGTTGACAGGATTCCCATCTGGAGCCGAGAACGGTTATTATCGTTGCAAACAAGAAGGGCCCTGTTGAGCAACCCAGTAGAAGAAAATACTTTTTATACACTATATGTATATAATACTTTCTATACTTTCTAAAGTAAAGGTAAAACATGTGTTAACAAGGCGTTAGGCGACAAAACTTTTCATTGGATTCTTGAAATTTTAATAAACATTAAATTTTTATATATATTTTTAATAATGAATAGATTCATTATGCTTTTGAAGTCATCAAAAATTAATCTCATAAAATTTCTCGATTTATATTAATAAGAACATTAATGAATCTATTTGCATAAAAAAATAAATGAATCTCAAAGCTGATGGAAATGGGCTCAAAAAAAAGTAGCCATAGAGAAATGTGTCGTGAACGTTTGGGGCCTATAACAAGATTTTCTTGCCCAGCTTGGCCTCATTTCATTTTTCCACGGTTTATCAATTTTACAGCAACATTACATAACCTTCCTATAAGGTTCGGTGCTGTTAGGGTAACAATCGTTTTTAGAGATTGACAACTCCTTATTTATACGTTTTATCTTGATTAAGTTAACTAAGGTAAAACTGTATAGTCAAGATATACCAGAAAGTCGATGAATATATAAATTTTTTTTTTCCAAATCAGACATTCTGAATCAAATCAATTCAGAAATTTTTTTTAAACGCTGAATGTGCCAAATCGCGAGAAGGACTGTGGTCACCAATCGGTATACAGTTTTCTTATTCTAAGTGAAGGACCATTTGTTTCCAAATCAGTTTTTGATAATATTTGACCATGTTTGATGAATTTTGTCGATTTTCTTAATATATCGAATTTTACGTCTGGTAGTGTTTTCATATGTACTGTTGATTTTAGTCCATTTGTCAATTTGTCAACGATTGTTGATTTTAATAAAGGTTCCTTATTTGTGTACGCTTGTTTGTGCCTGAATTTGACAAATTACGTCAACTTATCTCATTAATAGTTTTTTTTTTCAAATTTTGTCATGATTCTTCGAAATCATTTTTAATTGTTGCGAACTTCTTCATATACATTAACGTTATATAATTTGCTTTATCATTTCGTAAGTTTTCTTAGATTCTTTTCTTAGATTATAGAGAAAGTATTGAAGAGATAAACATAAAAAGTGACAGTATAATTAATAATAACACACAGGAATCGTTTAAAATCGAAACTGAAAAAATGGACAAAATTTGACGATAATAATAATAGTACTTAAAATAACTTGATGGAAAATGTTGTGATTAAACGATACAAAATTGAAGACTTTAAAGTTGTAAAAGAAGATTATGTAAAATTAAAGCATGCAAAAGACCAAAACGAAATAATTTCCCGAAATAACAAATTTACTGATCTAAAATGAAGATCTGTATTCAGGTAATATCGAGAACAATAGATGTAAATAATTAATGAAGAAATAAATTTGTAAAAGATACGATATAATTTATATGATTTAGGAATTAAATTATTCAAAGTTCAATTATACTACTTCACGTTCAATATTGCCAATGTAGCGTTATAAAAATGAAATCCATTGCTCTGCATATTTCACCGAAATTATATAAAATCATAAATTGCAAAGTAATTTTGTATTTTGCAAAAACTTTTATAAAAAAAAAAAAAAAAAAAAAAATTTAAAAAGCTCATAATTTATAAAAATTATTTATAAATTTTTAATTTTTTAAATTAAATAAGTTATAATTAACTTGATAAATAATATTAGTAAAACTAAATTATTTAAATTTATTTAAAATTTTATACTTTTAACTTCGGGAAATTAACTTATGTAAGAACTTATATAAGGTCTAACTTGATAAAGCTAACTTAATTAAAAAGTTAAAGAGTTTTATATATAACTTTCAACTTTCTAACGTGGTTTCGGTAATTTACTTAAGTTACTTACCTAATATCGTATTTAGTTAACTATTAACCTAACCTTATTTATTCATTAACTATATGCTTATTTATAATTTCTGGTAATCGGAAAGATCATTTAAAATCATCGTAGACATATAGATCTACGAAGTTTCGCGAATTTATATCGACTTTAAACGAAACTCATTCTCGAGGTGCTCGTCATATTTTATATTAAATGTAATAAATTTTATAAACGCGGCATCACCATTCACGGGTAGAACTTTAGTTCATACCGTGCGGAGATAATGTAAATTTATGCTTTCGTGATTTATTTTCACATATTTATGAAAATATATTACACGACCGTGAATATATTTTCAGTTAAATATATAAAGCGAGGAATAAAAGTTTCGAGTGCGAAATTAGGAACTTGAACTTGCACGTTAATTAAACTAAAATTTCAGTTTGTGCTACTTAGTTATAGTTACATTAAACTATCTAGTATTAAATTTCCATAAAGACTCGAAAATTCATTAGGAAATTTTTTAATTATATAAATGAGATTGTTGAGATATTTAAGTTAACATTTTTTTTTTGCAATTTGCTTATTATTTCTCGGAGTATTCAATCCGGTTCCTTTACTTTAAAATTTAAGTATATAGATTTTTTTTTTATTTCCACTATTAACTATATGAATATTAATAATGTGTCAAATTTTTGATTATTGATGATTCATGAAATATGGGGGGTCATGTAAATTTTGCTCGCGTTCAATCCTGCGGTACGAATTTTAAACAAGGTTGCAAAATGTTATTTTGTTTTTCATTAATGTAAAAGTGAAACATAAGAAAATTCAATACTTTGTTCGAAAGATTGAAAAATTAAAATATAGTTTCGTTATTATTTTAAAATCATTACGAGATTGAATTGATTTCATGTTTGGCCGTCATTTTCAGGACATTTTAAAATCGTATCTTTATAATATGTTATAAATATAAATGTAAAATATTAGAAAATATTTCAAACCTATAATTTTGATATTTGAACATTTTCATCGTAGATTCAATGGTTGGGAACAGTTATTGTTTATCTCTTTAACATTCGTTTGACTGCAGTAATTATACTGAACTCTAGTGTCAAACTTCTTGAAAGTAATGACAATTGTCAACTGCTGACAAATGCCACGCAGGAAACTTATTCGGAAAAGCGAAAGCTTGTCTGTCTCGCAATCAGCAATAAGAGCAAGCGATGGAATCGACGTCTCTGCAATCCCGTTATATACGAATGTCACAATATGCATCCATTTTAATCGAAATAAACGGCTTTCCGCGGCAATTAATCGAAGAATTAATTCAAATGTAGCAATCCTATTCGGAAGTCAAATTCCCTTCGGGGGATGAAAGACCTCATCTCGCTTTTCAGATATGAAAGGATTTGCAGAACTCGAAAGGCCCGAGCGCGGATGCGGAGCCCCCGGGAATCAGTCGAAGAGAGGGTGTAGGAAAAAGAGAGAGAGCGAGAGGGAGAGAGAGGAAATGGGGGGTGGGTTGGAGGGGGGGGGGGGGGGGGGGGGGGGGCGGGCCGGCGGCGGGGCGGGGGGGGGGGGGCCCGGGGGGAGGGGGGGGGGGGGGGGGGGGGGAAAAGGGGGGGGGGGGGGGGGGGGGGGGGGGGGGGGGGGGGGGGGGGGGGGGGGGGGGGGGGGGGGGGGTCGAGATCGGAACGGCGGCGCGACAGGGTGGCGGTAAGTGACAAGTTGAGGGATTGCCGAGAGACTGCATTGTGCTCGATCGTCGTCGTCGGCATCTGCAGGCCCTTCTGGCGCGTACAACGTGGGTATCAAATCGATATATCGGCTCGTCGAGTTTCGGGGCTCGCGGAGAGCCGCGAATCCGAAATTACATGGGTGCAGCCAGCCCCGTCGCCCACCCCCCGGACCCCGCAAGACCGCATCGTGCCTTCACGATCGCTGCTTTCCCAAAAACAATGGCGAATCTCCTCGACCCGAATCGCGCGGTTAGATATCGATACTCGCAGTGTTGCGTGTTGCACTTCTCGGTTGGTATAGCATTCGAATTGGTGCAATTGGATATAAGCTTTCAGAAATTAAAGCGACGAGTCATCAATGCTATGGAGTAGTTTCATCACGAAGATAAAATTTCTATTATCATATATATATAAAATGTTGTCAATTTACTCTAGCGGTAAGAGAATACACCGCCAGGGGAAATTTTGATAATGTTTTGATCAGGCCCTGTTCAGGATGCCTTATCAAAATGTCCCTTATAGATCTGGGCATGATCAGGGACCCTGATGTCAGGGTCTGCTCAGGTATACCTCAGGGCAGCTGTTCATCAGGCACTGTTGCTTATTGCTATAATCTAATATATATAATCTATAAAAATCAACGCCTTGTCATTTTCGGAACGGGGTCTGATAAGGCAATGATACTATTAAGGCACGCCTTATGATTTACTGATGAACCTGATCAGACATGTGTCATCATTGCCGGATCAATCCCTGATCAAAATTCAGGCGTTCAGGCAAAATCCTGAACGAATTTCTGCTAGGGACGTTTATGCACTAAACGAAATTCTCGAAAAGCCGTAGTCAATATATTTTATATTTTCGTGTAATTTAAATTAGGAACACGTCAACGAATTGCAAGGATAAACTTCAAAACACTTCGCGCGGAACCTCGAAGTCGTTTGTTTACGAGCAAGCTGTGAAACATATTACGCCGCGGTTTCGGTTCTGCACTTCGTTCAATTGTACGCTGAATTCACGAGCTTCAAACGGTGCGTAAAATTTGACTCTTTGTTAGGAACGTTTCGCGAGAATTGTTATGAATAACGGATTTTTGTCGGGTTCTGGCTTGTGGCTTGTTTTAGGACAATGTGTTGCAGCACTTTATTGTGGGCCGCATAATAAGCAGTAATTGATGTTTTGTGTACGAACCGTAATGATATTGTTGACAAAAAAATTTGCAATATAACGTTTTTGTCATAAAAAGAAGATAGCATAATATTGAAAAATATCTAACATATATATAAAAATTTAAAATAGTGGTTTTATGAACATGTTCTATAAATTTTTATAAAAATTGAATTAACCCTTTTAGGGACACATGTTTTGAAGGCAGATTGTCAAAATTCAAAATGGCAGTGAACAAATGATTTAAATAATTGGTTTATGAAATGTTCAACAATTTTTTTTTTATTGCAAAAACTATGGTAGGAAATATAATAAAAAAAAAGACTTATAAAACTGTGTACCAGAGAATATAGGAAAATATTAAATGTCAAATCAGTTGTTTTTGTCAGCCAGTTTTAAACGCTTGTTACTAAAGTTTCATGACGGATAAATATACAACTTAGTAGTGGTTTTATGGTCAAAAGTATTGTTTATATTTTATTCAAATTTTCATCATGATTTTTTAATTTAAAAATCAATTTTCTCGAACTTTCAGTATTTAGACGGCCATTACGGTACTTCGAAAATGTCACATTAACTCATTATTCTTTTTTTTTTTAATAAATTAAACTTTTTGCTGTAAAATTTTATTATTTATAAATTATAGGAGGATTAGTTGTATATTTTAAATACCATAACTGGAGTTTAAATAGCAAAAAAATACTTTTTAAGATTGCCATTTATTACATATTAAGAGTCGATCACAGTTTGTGTCACGCAGTAAATGGTTTTCTAAACAGTCTGTATAATAGACGTACACAAACACATACTGGCTATTGATAAAAATTTAATTAATTATATGAATTTATTAAAATTTTCTTGTAATGAATACCTAAAATTGGTTTATAGAAGAACAATATTTAATAATAATAATAATAATATTTCATACTTTTAAGATTTCAAATGTTATTATCATTCGTATCGTTGAAAAGAATTTGCTTATTGAAAAAACGTGAAACTAGCAAGTCATTTCAGCAAATACTAACGATTTATACGAAAATTATTAACGATTAAACTTTTCTTATTAAGAATGTTAACATTTTGCTTAAAATTATTCTAAGTATTTAACGGATGACGGCTTATTTTCTCGAGAAAAAATTCTCTGCAATTTCACTTCCCGTAATTTTTAAATTGTCATCCTCCTTAATTACTTTGTTTGCAAGATGAATATAGATGCAATAATGGTAATCTTGCAATCTTGTATTAGAAGTTTAGAATGTACTTGTTCTAAGTTCCGTAACGACTTCGTAACTGCCATATGTCATTTACATATTACAGCCCTGCTCATCACATGTCGAGGGAATTTTAATACAAGAGTCAACAATACGTATATAACACAATTTCATAAAATTTCTATACGTTATAATTAAAACCAGTTTATATACAATCAGTCAACCATAATGTAACAATTATGTAACATTTGTGTAAGAAATAACTATTATATATATTTGTTACATAATTGTTACTTATTGTTGCGTATTCTAGGTATGCATTCAATTCTTACATTCAAAATAACAGTAATTTCCATCAGGATTTTCAGAGTGTTTGCAGATCAGAATATTATTTTAGAAATTATTCTTTAACGAAACGTGCATCGATGAATTAGCCAGAAGAATCGTTATCAAGAACACCCGAATCTTATTTTTATCCTATATTTGATCCAATTGAATGTCCCGATAGAATTATTTCACTAGGTAAAATAAAGTATCGGTCAGAACGTGGGAGGACATATATATAGAGCATAAAACGGCTTTTTTCTCGCGAATGTAGATCTTTTTCAGAATACACCGGAGATACACTGGACGTGATGTGACGCTACGTTAAAAATAACTCAACTCGAACTTTTCAGCTCCGTATTTTCCATATGTAAATTTCCATTTTCCCCTTGGCCTCGATGTATATATTCTCCATTCAAATGCGACGAATGCGTTTTCTTTTAATCGTTTTGGCGAAACGAATTCGCAAAATTTGCTGAGCGCAACTCTTTTACGCACAGAACGTACGTGTTATTTTCAGAAATTCATTGTTATGTTTCACGTGCAAATATTCAAATTGTCTTTTGCCTATAATTATTCAGTAATCACAATATCCGTATATCTTAATGAGATGTGTTGTATATATGTATAATTGCTGTATTAAAAGAAGGACCTATAAAATACCATTTTACGCCCTAGTGCCAAAAATATTGTGTGCATCGTTGTGGTAATATATTAGTGTTCGATGTTACATTATTTTATGCTACAAGAATGGATTTATAGAAAGTCTAATGGCTGGAACAATGGCCAAAACAATCAACGATTCTAAATACGAAAAAAATTACATATTTTATTAACAATGAATTATAGTTTCGAACTTTCAGCTCCATCAAAGACAATCGAAGTGATATTTACATTATTTATATATTTTTATGTATACATAAGTAACGTTGTATAATTCTGTATAATCCTATTCCTTTTCTACATATGTAATAATATATATATATATATATATATATATATATATATGTACGTAATTTATATCATATACATATAAGACATATATATAGGTCATTCCACGTCAAGTGCTGGATCCAACATTTTAAATAACTGTAAAAACGAAAAATCCCTAATAGAAATTTTACCGTTACATCTCATCTCTGATCATGTATATTTTTCCCTCGTCTAACGCTTCATGTTGCATTATGATTTTAATACGATAATGATTACGTTATTTTTCTAATTTGTTAAAATGAATGTAATTTTAAGTTAAAAATAGATGGCCCGTAGGCAACGTTGGAATGAACATAATTGAGGGGACTTGTCGATCTCTGTTGTTTTTGTTTGACGTTCGATATCCCGAAAACTGTTCATGTTTTTTTACTTTGCGCCAGTTACAACCGTTTTATTCTTACTTTATTATTCAGGATAACTTTAACATTGACAGAATATAGTAAAGTTTCATTCATTTTCGGAGACGGGAGTGTTTTTCAGTGCTAAAGGTGAGAGGTCTTTTGTTAAACAAAACTAATAAAATATCGAATGATAAAAATTAATTGGTATCGATTGGAATATTGGAAAAATGACCGTGAAAAATAGGCACTTACTTAAAATGTAGAATTTCGGCATAAAAAAAATTTGCCAATAATAATTGATAATATAAATGGCAGTCTATCATCTACTGCGATTTATCACACAATTTAAGAACGGCAGCAGAAAACTATTTATGTATTTACTGTAAATTTCTCGAAGGAATTAAAACAAAGAAAAATGTGATTAATAGACGAATATGCAAATTATAAAAAAAAATTAATAGAATATTGTGTAATAACGTACTACGGTATGAATTTAATCACGTGGAATATTCACAATGAAAAGTGTGAAAATGGTAAAAACTGACATATGACTGACGAAATTTGGTGTGAAATGAATAAATTCTATGAAATTCACAATTATAAGAATTGCAGGAATATTGATAAACATTTTTTAAATTAACAGTACTGTGAAAAAAAAATATAGTCTTTAAATTTTCGACAGAATAAGCAGAAGTTGAGATGAAATGGTTAAAACTAATTATATTTGAAAAAAGTGAGAAATGGGAAGATGAAATTGATAAAAATATGGTCGGTTCCCTTTAAATATCTTGGAGAGAAAAATGTACCACTATTTTAAAGGAATTTTCCTTTTTTAAAATTAATTGGAAAAGTGGTACTCAAAAAATGTAAAATATTGCCCATGAAGGATTGAAAAATTCTTTTAAAAGAGTGGTTTAATAATCACTCTAAGAAATTTAAAGAGTTGAAACCAAAGGATTTACTAAAATTGTTAATAGTTATACTAGGAAATAAATTTTTATAAGATGTATACATGTATACTAACAACATCGAAACCCCCTGGTACAAAACTTCATAAAAATTCGTTGTTTTACAAAATTTGGTCGGCCATATTGGATCCGCCATTTTAATTTCTTTATTTCGTCAACGGATTTGTAATCAGCGACCTCGAAAATAAATACTCATTTTCAGATATAATTTTTCCAATGCCATCATGTACTCTACAATCTATGTGGATCCTATTCTTAGTTTTTTAACGCATTGGCGACCATTTTAAAAATTCGCAGTTGATTAAAAAAAAACAACAAAAAATTTATTCATAAATTACAACTATTTTTGTCACTTATAGGGCAGGTTAGAACTGATAGCGTATAGATTTTTGCTATGAAAAAAATTGACGAAAAAAAGTTACACGCGTTTTTTCGCGTTTTTTTACATTAAAGCCGCCATATGTGATTTTCTAAGCATTGTGTGTCAATTCTGATGACGGATTCTGAAATTGCACGAAATTTTACGTCAGACGTCATGAATCAAAAATTTTTTTCAAAATTTAAAAATAATGTCGTTGGAAATTGTTCGGCGTTAACGGGTTAATGCATCAACTGAGAAATTTAATATAATTCAAGGATACTGAATAATGTTGACCCAAGATGTTAAATATTACCCTAACAAAGGTTGCCAAAATTAACGTAGAAAAATAGACGAATCGAAAGCAATAATAAAAATATAAGACATCGTAGAGTCTTCTGTAATTCTGTCAATACAATAAAATTCGCTGATACGCGAGTAACGATTGCTGTCCTATATATGTCTTATATCTCCAATGTCTCGTCTCACCGTAAAAAACCCCGAGATTTTCTTCCCCAAGACAATTAGCGTTATATTTTCCGCTTAATAATCGTATAAACCCCTATTTCTTGTAGCAGATAGAGAGCCTTGTGCATTCGCGACAGAAAATGTAGTGTTCGTGCAACGAACCGAAGCGTCAAACTATAACTCCGCTTCGACTTCTTCGTCGTCTTTGAGCTAACTCGATCCCGGTAAACCTGACGTAATCTTCGTGGGTCTCGGAGGCGCTTCCGCAAAGAGAATGGAGAAAAAGATTTCACCCTCTTTACCCCCTTTCGATCCCACTTACCCCACCTGGTTCCTCCTCGCGATCGAGAAGTAGCCGCGATGCGTTCCTCTGTTAATCTCGAAAGTTCTATGCGGTCAACAAAGTTGTTTACCGCACCTCGGGAGCGAACGAAAATGAAAGGACCTGGGTAAAAGAGGAACTGCACGCGGCTTATCGACGAGTTGACTATATGCTCATTTTTCATAAGTCCCCGTAAAAAAAAATAACGACCTTGGAGTAAATTTGAATTTCAACCCGGCTGTCGCGACGTCGAATGGACGTCGGCGGTGGGGCGAAAAATGGGGGCGGGGTCGCAGCCGGCATATGGCGCGGAATTTCGAGCGATTTTTTCCCATCCCGCCCGCAATCTCCGACGAATTCGTTACCGAGGTAGCGAAAGGAAAAACGAAGACGGGAAAAAACAGAAATTCCGGCTACCAGCCGTGACTAGGATCCGTATTCGAGGTCTTGTCGCGCGGCACCTTATCTACTTGAGTCGACTGAATTATTGCGTTAAGATCGAAAATTGCGTCAGATGGCATTAACGACTGCACCCGTGGAATATTTTTAGCTCCAATATCTCTCGAGTAATTTTAGACGATTGCTCGGCCATTGTGGTACTTCGGAAATGTCACATTAACTCGCTTTTCTTTATTTTAAGACTTTATCGATGTGAAATGAAAAGAATTCACTGATAGCATAAATTTCAACGTTATACATAGTTTAATCGATGAAAGCATATAATACTCTTCAATATAAGTACGTCTTTAATACAATTGAGAGTGACGATTCTATACAGGGGTGGTAAATATTGTTTAGAAAGAAGGGATGTGGAATGTCATCATATGAGGTTATTTCAAACCGTTTTCTCGTTGTTTTTTTTTTTTTTTTTTTTTTCAATTGTTTTAAAATATGATCCTATATATTTATCAAAACGGTCCATTCATATTCAAATGAATTCATCTTGTCAATCGTCACGGTGGCTACATAGTTTATTAAAATATATCAAGCTACGCTAATAGGGGCGAGCTTTGCCTTGTTTATACCGAATTACCATATTGACTCTGCTTTAGCTATATTTCGTTAAGTTAATTTCTGCAATCAATAATAACACTTTGTGTCGGAAAAGGTTAATTAAATTCCATTGAATGTACACTGGGACAAATTCGAAATCCCAAAAGCGTAACATCGTAATTGGCCGCTTCGAAAGTAATCAGCAAATTCCGAGTTATTACCATATAAAACGCTGTTCGGATACGGAACGGTTAAGTGTATCGTTGCGGTTAGACAGGCAATATTTTGCAAGTGTCTGCCGCGCCAGGGGACCAGGAGCTTTGTCCTCTTCGGTACCCAAATCACGATCATAATCGACGAGTTCCTCCGTGCCTGGAATATACAAAGTCCCAGCGAGTTGCGCAGCCACGCAACGTGTACGATAATATGTACTCACTTACGCCACGGACGAACTTTGCGGGGTTGCACTCGTATTTATGTAAATATACACGAATGTATATACGTGGTGAGCGAGTATTTACGGTGCACGGCCCGATTTAAAAATATATAATAATAATATTCGCCGTTGGCTGACCATATATCGAGCAGCAGCGTCTGGCCATCGAAGCGTGACGTATCGTCGCTTCCGTATATTCCTTTTTCGCTTTATAGGCTTTGCTCGCCCCCTGCAAAGAGAATTTTCAGCTGACGTCCAGATTCGATCGAAGTTTTCGAGCCGAAAGCATCGCCGCCCTCCTTCCTTCTGCTATAGCTTGCCTGTTTTAACGGCCTTTGATTCTGTTTCGGGCGAAATGATTTTTCGGCGCGAGCGGACTTCTCGTTTGCGAAATATGAATGAAAAAGCCGGGCAGTCGCTAAATGCAATATTTATCTCGCCGATGGATTCTTTTATGAATAAAGCCCTCTTTACGGTATCAGAGCGTGGGCGGAGAGTGCAATTTGCGAGATGGCGCAAAAAACCTGTTTCGGCGCCCACCATACAGCAACGAACGAACGATCGTTGCCCCTGCGTTCCGCACCCTTTAACGAATACGCCAATTCGTTATTAAAAATGATTTCAGGATTTTCAATCAGCTTTAAAAATTCCGCCAATGACATTGATTCCTTGGGATCAATTGTTCCGGTTCTTCGAAAATTCCATATTCTTCTATATTTTTATTATTTTATATGGATGATGAAAAAAGAATTTACTATTTGTTTGATATTTATTTTTATAACGAAGCTGAAGTGTACACATTAATTAATACGTTCCTATAGAAAAAAATATATATACAAGTTAAGAGGATGTTGCGCTACGCGTTATTATTTTTGTGCAATTTTTCCCGGAATCGTCTATCTGCCGCATGAGGAGAATAAAGAGCGAAGATGCGACGAACTATAGGG
>JAPYZR010005676.1:0-14073 GCA_030522945.1 Trichopria nigra
TTATCTTCATTTTTCAAGACTGTCTATGTCTGCCACAAATCGTTGGACTCGGAACGCCGAATCATGTTTTGCGGCGAGCGCTACATGTTTTTTTTTTTTATTTTTTTTTTAATTTTTTTTTTTTTTTATCGAAAAATCGACTGCGAACGAAACTAATGTGTTCAAACAAACGCGGCGTGGAGGGTCTCGAGAGCCTCCGGTCGCCGCGCGCGAGAAACATAGTAGAAATAGTGGAATTGACGTATTCAGTATTGGAAATGTCCTCGAGGCCCCCCTCACCTCTCAACTTTTTCTATATTGTACTCGTATTGTATAACGTATACTAGGTCCAGAACCGTCGTGAAACTGGTGCGGAAAACAGTCGGATACCGGTTATTCGGGCATTAGCCATGTTTTTACATTTTGGAAACTGACTTGTTAACCAACTTGTACATTCTGAATGATGTAGACAAGTAATATGTGCGAATAAATATTTATTCATGGAAAAAATATCTCGTCGTGTTAGTTAATGTGTGAGAGAGTCAGAGCAGAGACCATTTATTGGGGTTGCGTATGACCAGTTCTTCTTGCTCGTAATTTTAATCAAATGGTATTTTAATTTATTTCATTCAATTCAGTTGTTAAAGGATAAATTATTTTTATCATTGTTACTGTAAATATCTAGAAAACTGGTATTTGGAAAACTGGTGAATGCCTAAAAAGCAATTGTCTGTGCCGCCAATTAAAAATAGTGCATTTGGACATTGTCCATTATTAAATGATTTTACAGTGGCTTTGTGGCTCAGGCGCTAGCGTACTGGACTACTAAGTCATAGGTCGTGAGTTCGATCCCGGCCTGGTACGCAATGTTTCGAAATTGTTTACAAGCAGCAGTCCACAATGTGTAAGTCGGACCATGTTGTTTGTTTGCATTTTCGGAGCGTTGTTTATCGGGCAGGAATCGACTCATGACTGCTACTGTACTTGATGTGGGTTTCTGCAGTTTCCTACATCCTCGACAAATGTGAGTATAGTTCCATCTAAAAAGACGACCTGCAGCTCTCGTTACACCGACGTACTGGTGTGGGGCAGACAGTCTTGAAGGGCAGAAAGGGGCCGTAATATAAACAAAAAAAAAAAAAAAAAAAAAAATGATTTTACTGTTGATAAGAGTTCGCATGGAGATAAAAATATCCAGATATCCACCCACTTCTTCAGTAATTACATATCTAATTTAATTACATAATAATAATCTAAAATTTAAAAAAATGTATTTTACAATTATAATTTAGGCCGTGTTAATTATAATATAATCCACATTTGATTTCGTTTAATTGTAACGCGATTTATTTAAATGATTTGTATTTATACTTATATTATTTAAATTGCATTTTCTTTCTAATAGTATACATGTCAATTTCTTTTTTCCGAGTACCTAACCTCCAAGTAGTAGAAGAAACTTCCATAAAAGTAAGTTTTGTAACTTTTGCGTATTTTTCGAAGTCTTCAACGCTAGAAAAGAAAATGAGCACACCGTGAGGCTCGCAAATAGCACATGTGAGTAAACTCAATGTTAATGTTTCTTAGGCCGCAAAATCCTGCTAACGCAGAAAGATAGAAAGCACTGAAACTTGGTTAAAATACATTACATGTGAAATAAATGCTTCCCTATTATTTTAAATCTAAGTTTCGGATCTTCAATTAATTCTCGTTTACCGTGGAAGTAATGCCAATTACTATATGGGATAATGCTAGTCACGAATGTGAATGTGCATTAGTATGTTGTCCTATTCATTTGTAAAGTAAGCCATTTAAAAATTAATTGCCTGATGTAGAACCTTCAAATTCTATATCTACATTTTTTTATCTTTGTGAAAACACGGGACAAGATTAGTGAGCAGATATGGAATTTCTCTTCTTGTGGGGCTAGAAGTCTGGATATCTTTGTGCATTATTATCTGAAGCCGCATATAATTCGTCTTTAACGCTGATTCGAGTTGATGTTTCTGTACCTTTTTATTATCCATCGTAGAGTTTGGAAGATAAGCAAGAAGAATGTTTTATTGCCGTACACCAATTTGTGGTAGTTTCAAGCGGTGGTTGTAAGCAAAATATAGACTTATCGCAGTTGATGAATTGAAGGATTTGTTTGTCGGAATCTAATTTGCACGACAAGTATGCGTTTTTACCAACCGTACAAGAAAAGTCTCTGCCAACAAATAATTCTTTTACTTGTAACTTTACATTACTAGTATTAACTATTGCACTTACTATGCAACTTGCTACAACAATGCAGGTCATAAGAATTATGGCGCAAAGAATAATGTTTTATTGTCCAGTTTACAACCGTTCCTATTAGTTTAAAACGATAAAACATTGCCAGTGCCAGAGTCTTTATCACTGGTGAATAATTCAATCTTGGAATAAGGTAAGAAAAAACTATAGTACTGAAGATTGTCGGTTTTTTCGTCGCCGACCGTTTTATTTTATATATATACACTAATCGCTTTAGTCCAAATATAATACTCTTTTCTCCTTTCTTTTAACCTTCCATACAATTATTACGGAATGTCGAAATGAAGTACCTGTAGAATGTAATATTGCGTTTCAAGTGATATGTTGTCGCTGTCGCCTGCTACTGTAGCAGAAGCGGTCGCCCCGGATCCACCGGAGCGGAAATCGCAATGGCATTTTTTTCCAATTTACAAACTAAATTTATTTGGCAACATTTACACACCTTAATGTAAAACTAAATTTGTTTAATGTATCATAAAATTATTTAATAATAAAATTTTTCTTTCTTAAATTCCTTGGAGTGAGACTCGTCACTCTTTTAAAAGAGTTAATTCATAAAAAGTCTCAATGCCTGAAATTTAACGAGCAACACAGTAAATCGCATTTATAATGTCAATAAATAAAATCAAATAAGAAAACTATATTCATTTAAATACAACAAAATATATATCCGAGTCCTTTAAAATACTACAAGATTATTTAAAAAGATTTTTCTATTAAAAAGTGATAAAGATGCATAACATACATTTTTATAAATTAATTTTTATAAATTTTAACTGCAGTTTAAAAAATATTCCGTCTGCCTTATTTGAAGTTATTCTCTTATATACAGAACCCACGAGCGCTCTGTAACGAGAAAAAAGCAGAAACGGCGTGAAAACTTTACGCCTTTTTGTGAAAGTGAAGTGAAATGACATGACAAGGATTTGCATACTTCAAATACCCGAAAGGAAGTAATAAAAAATATTTTCACGTTTTCTTGCCCGTCACCATGTCTCGTTTCAAGCCTCTTGAACATTCGATGCGAATCACATTTTTATTAAATACAAAAATTAATAACAATTGATATTTCTGAAATCAACCGCGTCGCGTAAGCTGTTGTCATACTTTTCTACTTTAAACAAATTCTTCTTTCAATAAAAAGATTTCATTCCGCATTTACTCACGCATTACGTATATGTGCACCAGTGTTGGAAAGGGGATTCGTGAACTGTACAAATCGGTATCTTCGATATTATTAACGCATTAACGAAGCGTCACTTAAAGTCGCCTTTCCAACGATCGTTGCTTTTATAACGTTTCCTTATTTTTTTTTTTTTTTTTTTTTTTTTTTTTTTTTTTTTTTTTTTTTTTTTTTTTTTTTTTTTTTTTTTTTTTTTTTTTTTTTTTTTTTTTTTTATGGAAACGGCGTTAAGTATCATCGCTGGATTTAGAAAGAAAAATCTTCTGCGGAAACTACATCATCGTTGAGGAATCTGCAAGCATTCTATTACGTACACGACAACATTTTGAAAGACATTTGTGGTTTTCTTTAGAATCATTGCAACCTTCGAACATACGAAATCTAGCTTCGACAGAATCGGAACTAGTCGTCCATAGTTTCCATGAGAATTTGCTCATAACAAATCTGAAGGAAAAGGATGATAGTGTTAATTTTTATATCTTCTAACGTTTCGTCAATTAAATGGAAAAATTAATTTACTCACTTTTAGCGTAGTGAACAAATACTCAAACTGTCCACGATTCAAGTTAGGTTCCTTGAAATCTTGTATGAAGTGGATTTCAGCTCCCAACTGCAAAACTCGCGCTCTGATCACCACAAATTGAAACAGTGCCAATAAGCTGTCCGCTGAGCAGTGGTGGCCCAGACGATTCTTAATTGTCTGCGATCATAAATATTTTGTACATTTTTATGCTACGCATTAAATGGAGGCGAGTAATGTCATTATTAACGCAGCACGGGTACTACTCACCAAAGAGAGCTGATTAACTGTTTTTTTGATGACCATTAATTTATCTCGCGGTGAGAAAGTTGTTTTCAATTGTTGTAAAGTATCTATTGCTTCAGCAATCTGCAGCTGGCCTTCCATCAGCTTAAAGGCATCTTCAGCAACCTTGCCACTAATAAACATTTGAAAGGAATCAAATGATGATTATAGATTGATGTTCATTTCTTTATGATAAAAATCAATTTTACGCATAAAGATTATGACTATATAGTGGAAAAGTAATATAACGAAAATAGGTGAGTGCGATCCACGGTCAAGAAACCGGTGCTTATTCGCGGTACCACTCATCACCTTCAATCCGCAAGGCAGTTCATTATAAACACAACAAGAGCTACGTAAGAATACATTTTTTACTTCTTTGCAATAATAGTTCTAATGATTGAAAATTTCGGCTTGGATTAAATCTGTCCGAACAATAAGTAAAACAAGTACCTCGTTTTGTCCGACCGATGTAAAAAAGCCATTAACGTTAAATCGGACTGTTTGCTCCATTTGATCAATCGCGTCTTGTATTCTTCATCCTTCTTTTCGTTATGTAAAGCGTACAGTATGAATAAGGCTGAATAAACTCGAGGCAGTACTATAGGATGCAGTATCGCAGTAGCACTTACAACTTGGCTGAAAAAAAACATTGAATTCATTATTAATAACATTAATTTGTCATTTTAAATATGTTTAGCAACAATGTTTATTCAATTACGTAATCAAATATAGTCCAAGCATTAAAATCATGGATTTTTAATTTCAGATTTTCAATCTGGATACTCGACATATGTTAACTTTGCCGAATCCTTGGAAACTGTAAGGTTTTATTTTGCGATTTTGTTTTTGAAACACTATCAAAGTCTACATTCGGCGATTAAAATGTTCAAGCATAGAAAAAGAAATAAATAAAATAAAACTTGGATATACTCACTCGTCTGATTCGTCATTGACCTCAAAAATACATTCGTCTACATTATCAGGCAGCGCCGGAAAAAACAATCTAACGATTTCATATATTCTGGAATTGATACTTCTTAGTTCTTCGACAGCGTGACTGAGCAACAACGCATGATCTCGAACCCCACCATAGCTTGCGGTGTACACCGTCGCCAATGAAGTGATTAATGTCCCTAATGGATGGTGAGGACTGTCAAATGCTTTTTCCAAATATTTATGTATTTGTTCATAGGAAGCGAGGTTCAGACTCTCGATACCGATGCAGGGAATAGTGTTGAGCTGATCGCTGTCGTCGATGGGTCTATCCTTCTTCATGGAGCCATTGACTATATTTTTCTTTTTCTGCTGAGATTTGGTAATGATTACCGCTACGTTCTGCCATATTTTCGAAGTATCACTTGATTTATCGAACGAACTGTTTTTACTCCCTGGTTCTGGTACTCCAAGTTGCTGGTAGCACTGACGGAAAATGGCTTTCCATTTTTGACTAGGTGGCACACACAGTTTACCGAATGATCTAAAAATATGTCGTTTCTATTAGCGGGTGTTTTAGCAACACGAATGTACATACTGAAATAAAATGATTTGGAACTTCGGACTTTAAATATTTTGAGTTATAACAGTTTTATGTCAACCATCCGAAATAAACAATAGTTACGATGAGTCGGATGAGTTACTGATTTCATATCATTTGTAAATAAGTAAAAAATTACTCTGGTAATGTAGAATTTGATGCACTGTTGCTGCCTTTATTGTTCAAGTGTAATGTAGCAGTGACTTTTACGCCTTCATCCCAAGCTCCATTGAAAATCCCTTCTAGCCTCTCGAAATTGGAAAACGTAAGCAGACCCTTTCCTCCAAAGACTCCGGTCGATTTGAATTCTCCTTCAAAGAAAGTTCCGTCATTAAACACCATGACTCCATGTCCCTAAAAGAATTTTTTTTTTTCAAAAATACATTTTATTTACAAATCTTTTTGCTCATTTAATTAAAAAAAATACAGAATAATTAGTATACTTACTAATACTTTATTTAATTAAATATTTAATTAAATAAATAATATATAATATAATAGTATACTTATGTGTTCTTATAAAAATGTTGTTATTACCGTAAAAACATCCTGCGTAAAATTGCCTTCATAATAAATTCCATCCTGCGTAATTATCAAGCCGTTACCGTGTTTCAGGTTATTATGCCAAGAGCCTAAATACTTTTCGCCTGCAAATGTTTTATTTTAAACTTATCATTTTAACTTTGGAGAGAAATTTTTAATTTACATATATGAACATTTATTATTTTAATTGAATTTCTATTATCGCAAGGCAATAATGTATAATACAACATACCAGTCTTTATATCATCCATTACACCGTAACCTTGTTTCACTCCAGCGCACCATTCACCGATGTAAATCGATGCAGCAGAAGACACAAAATATCCTTCTTTTTTCGTTCCATGGCCATGAGGTAGGCCGTCTTGAAAATATCCGTCATAAACGTCACCATTGACGTAACTAAAATATCATAAATGTTCAGTGATCATAATGACATGACATTTTTTGTAATTTATTTATATAAACTACTCACTTAAAGCATCCATAACCGTTTTGTTGTCCATCTTGCCACTGTCCTGTGTAAACACCCTTTGAGTGTATTTCCATCGTACCGTAACCACTTATAACACCTTTATAAAAGTCTCCAATGTACAATCGGTAATCTGACCATTCAAGTTTCCCAGTTCCATGAGGTTTACCATTTAGCCACTGGCCTGCAATACAAAAGAACAATATGATTTTAATACAATTTTTTCCATTGGTAGTTCTAACAAATACTATTTATTCCGTTAAATTAATAAACAAAAAATTGTCCCGTTATAAATGATAGGCAGAATTGTCCGATATTAAATTATGTCCAGAATGAAACAGGTCAAATTTAGATCTTATCCGATTCGTTTTCCAACATACCATTATAAACAGCATCTTTATAAAGAGGATGTTTTGTGAACGAAAATGAACCGGTACGAACTGCAGGAGCATGACTGATATGACGTATCAGGCTGTTTTTGATAGCGGATTGCAAAGCATGAAACCATTCACTGCGATCTGTAGCTGCTGGTGTATATAATACAAAAGTGTCTTGCGGCACTGTGATGGATAATGCATTCTAAAAATTAAAACAATAATATAATTACAATTATACATCTATCACTTATAGCTGAAGTTTACAAGTAAGTATTTATTCTTGAATTACAATTAGTACAAATTTATTAAAATAACCCAATACCTGCAATGTGTCGGAGTCTGGCAACAGTTCCACCCACAATAATGGCAATGGATGTGACGTGTAACATGTGCCACAAACATGAATGAATACATCAGAAAGTAAAATAAACCAGTGAGAACTGAATCTTCTACTGCTATTTAGTATTGATAATGGATACGTTTTGGACTCTCTAATCAGCCTTCGTTCAGGTGATCTCAAGTGTTCAACTACTTTCCCTGAACTTTCCCAGAACTGTTTCGTAGCTTCTGCCTCCATACGACGTGTCATCTGTTCATCACATACGAGTTCCCATTTACTAAGTGCTTCTTGCAATCGTTCTATTCCTAAATTAGGTCCGTTGCACTTTATTAGATTTGATATCAAAGCAGTACACCTGGAAAGAACAACTTACTGTTTTCAGATATCGAAATTTCAATGGAACAAAACATCAAACTGATAAGAAAAAGATTTCACTCAGTACCTATTTAGACGTTCTAATGGGTGTTTGAGAACTGCTGATACTATAAGTTCATTACTGGGTTTGTTATCATCTTTAATTTTAGTTATGCCCAAATTTGTCAGAACCAAAGGCACTTCAACGAGTCTTGCAACATGAGAGAATCCTCCAAGGCTAATCGCGTCACACACTGCTGTCAAGTAGTTCCTGTAAATGTGCGTACATTCTTGGACATTTGATACGATAGTAACTTCATATGCTTCGACAACATGGTTCAGGTAATCCCAAAGACTTGCTACATTCAAAGCAGTTACATTCATGAGCTCAGTGTAACACCTACATAAAGTTTCGTAGACGTTTGATTCTTTTGTAGCTCCACCTTTTTTCTGAAATGGCCTTATCAAATTCTGATAAACGATAAGCATCTCTTCTAAAAATGTTTGCTCCTCTATCAAGTCAGTGGATACGTCATTCGCAAGATCATTGGTCATTGTGCAACAACTGAAAGGACCAGATCCAAATACGTGTTTTAGTGATGATTCCGACTTATGGAGTATATCTAATTGTGTTACATCGCCTTGTTTACTGTATTTGCCTGCAGATATTATTCCTTCATGCGTCATTATTAAACTATGATCACTTCCAACACCAATGTCTATCGATCTTTCACTGTTTGACAACTGAACAATAGAACACGTGGAAAATAATTGTGGCGCACTAGCATCGACCCGCAATGTAGGCGTTACTTGCGAAAAATTGTTCTTGCCCCAAGCATAAATTCTACCATCAAGTGTCAGTGCTAAAGTGTGAAATGAACCACAGGCAATTTTTCTTATTCCAAGATGATTCAGTTTTGTCACTTCGCAGGGTTTAGTCCTGGCTATCAAGTCACCAATACCTAACTGTCCAAATTTGATATCACCCCATGTCCATATTTCAGTTGACAATAAATTATATCCAGAATAAACAAGCAAATTTATTCTTTCATTTAGTCCATGCTGTGATAATTCGTGTTCTGAAGAACCTGCACTGGATGACCATGGGAATTCCTCGCAGCGCAAACTATGTACCAAACTTCCCGCTGTTCTTTTCGATTTTCCATTTACAGGTTCTTTCAACGTATCACTGGCATCATCTCGAATTTCAATAATGTCTGAACTACCACTCACATGTCGCGATAACGTAGCGACTTTATCGCCAACTGTTTTGACTCCTTCATAAACTAGGTTTGCCATGTTAGAAACATTTTGCTTTATTAGCCTAGTTGGATTGTCAGTAGTATCGTTTGACATCTGGTCTTTTTGGGTACTGTAAGATGAAACCCACGACAGTTGACGTGTCAGAAATTGCCTTGCGGTTTCTTCAATACTGTTAATTACCATAGAATTTTTCTTTCCCTCGCCGTTTACCGTGGTGAAGTTTGTAACTTTGTCTTCATTAGGATTGTCTTTACTACTAGAGTTAGATATTCCACCTAATGAATTTGTCGAGCGGTCTTCACTTAATGGCTGAGCATCAAGACCTATTGGACATGTATCCGATGATGTAACACTAACTGGACTTGATAGTGCATTGTTAAGACACTGCGGACATGACTTAACAAATACTACATCCTCGATGTCATTCTCGCTATCGGTATCTTCTTTGGTTACCTTGGCAATTTTGTTGACCAATACTACCCAAAAGTTTGATCCGCATGCTACTTGCGTTACAATTTTACCATCGAAAAAAATTACTTTCTTGAGTTCCTGAGATTTTACATTTATTTGTGGTTGATCTCCACTTGCCCACAGTTGACCACACTCCGTTACCATGAGGGTCGACGTGTTGTTCACTGCAATTGCTCTTACTTTGATTGTTTCATTTTCACGTTTGTATCTGGAAAAATGTATCCACAATTAATCATAGTTAAACACTTCATGAATAATATAGAGTTATTTTTTTAGACTTGTCTAAATAGAAAATGTCAATAGGGCAATAAAAATTAATTAATGCAATCGTTTATGGCCGACTAGTAATAAAATTACAATTGAATTAACTTTAAGAAATTGAAGTATAACTAGATATGTCAACGGTGCAGTTATATCAACATATTTCCTATAATATATCTGAGTAATTATATTCAACTTTAGAAGACAGCACGTAAGTACAGGAAATGAATACAAAATTTTCTTTAGGTATTTCATATGTCAGTTACATTATATTCCTTATAATTTTTATTGCATTTCACTCGAATTACTAGTTCTCAAATGAAATCAAATGGTTTACGCATTAGTATCCAAGCTGCATAAAACATAGAAAATCTAAAATACATTGGATACAAACCCATGAGTGCAATATTTGACTTCCTCTTCTAGAACAATAGTATCAATAACACGAAGATCCTCTGGGATGACTTTTAACACACGACCCTCACCACCAACGATGAATAGGTGCTCGTCATTGGCAGCCACATCGACTGCATAAAATTGGGCTCTTTTGAAGGTCAGTGCTGGACCTTTACCTTCGTCTTCGACAACCTGGCCATGATAGAGGTTGCAGGTCGTCGTGGCGAGGAAAACGCGATCCTTGACATTGACCATCTTGCGAACGGTACCATTGGGTTGGTCTCCAAAGGAAACCGATACGCGTTCTTGACCTCGCCATAGCTGGACGAAATTCTCCATGTTCTGACACATACTTCGACAAAGGACGGGCTCCGACATAACCTGGCCGGAGCTTCGCCCTCAGGCGCAAAAGTGTTTTTATGTCGCAATTCTCGTTCGTCATGTTATTATCGTTGATATCCTTGTGGTCAACGGGAGTCGGCGATTACACGTTTGCATCGTGTACAAATCGTTTATTCTTTGAGCTCTTTTTTTTTTTATCAACGACTTTTTTCTCAATGACCAGGTCGGACGAGGCTACACATATACATCGAACTGTGCATCGAACAACAATTAATGTATCGCACTGACATTATCACATATTATTTACTGAGCAAGCGGATTCTGTCTATGGTTCTGTTTTCTGTTAGTCGCGTTATATATATATATATATATATATACTGTTCTCGCCCCCGACGGGGCGGAGGGGGGAGGGTAGTGGACAGAGCAATTATTATAGTTACGAAACGCCAAGCTTTTCAACAATAATAAAATATAAAAGTGCAAATGAAAAATGATTGAAGCATTTTTTTTCAAATTCAAAGATAGAACACTTACCGACCGAGGTTTTCAATAATAATAAAGTATAAACTACCGTAACAATAAAAAATTCTCGAAAATAAGTGTCGTCCGAAATATATCTGAAATATATTATATTTGCTGGTGGGTAAAAAATAATTTATTTCGGATATTTCTCCTACTATGTAATTTTGAATCGCAGTGTCACCGATATTTCGTTGGGGATTGTATGTATGTATACATGTGATGTGTGGACCGTGTGGACTAAAGCCCGAATTTTGAAAAAATGTTTCAATCCTATTTTATTTATACTTTTCTTTTTTTAGGTTAGGTCGGTAACTGTTCTACTTTAGAACTCACAGGAAAAATATAAATTAGAAATGTTTTTCAAAATTCGGGTTTTGGAAGGGTGCATAAACATAAAACATATATATATAAAAAATCAAAATTAAATGGAGAACTATCCGAAATACATCGTCAACAACATTCGCGGGTATTTCGAATAATCCGCGTTTTTTTAATTTTAACCAATTTCGGCAATATTTTTTCGAGTATTGTATATGTTACTTCCAAATCCCAAATTTTGAAAAAAAAAAAACGTTTCAATAATTTTGAATTTGCACTTTTCTGCGGTTGCAATCGTGTTTAGTAGGTCGGTAATTGTTCTACTATTATTAGAATGTCAGAACCCATCCTTACCGTCAGCACTCACAAGTGGTTACCATCCGAAGCTTCACAGTTACCGACCGAGCTTCGCAACAATAGCATATATGGTATACCTTTTTGTCTAAATATGTAACCATCACCGCCATCACCCAACAAACAAGACGTGTGCAAAATTTTTAACTTCCATTCGAGTTGTTTCCGCTTTCGAATGCAATGTAGCAAATGTTGATACGATCTTAATCGTTTTGAAACGTTTTCATACGCGTACAATATATTTAAAATATTTATTCGTCTTTCGAATTTAACCGACGCCATATGTTGCATTCGATGATCCGGAGACATATATATATATTGGGTGAGGGGGGTGGGGGAGTTGAGTATAGTGCGCAAGAGGACGCAGAAGTGAACAAGGGCGCAGCGCAGCAGTCAACTCTGGTATCCATTGTGCATACATATACATATATATATGTAGCATATATAGTATGATACATGCATATATATGTATATGTATATAGCATAGTCGCAGCCATGATACAAATATATGTATCATAGTTTCATATAGTCGCAGCGCATATTACCATGGAATTATAGCCAGCGCAGTCTCGTCCAGACTCAAGTCTTGTCGATGTTTGTCGATGTCACTTTTCACTTGACGTCGCGCTTTATGTATGTACTTTTACGACGCGTGTGTTTGTGTGTATAATTGACGATTAGGTGACAGTGGGTGATGGTTCTTCGTAGAATCTGGACGCGCGATTGACAGCCTCGATGGATAAGTCGCAGTCCGCATACTCGATCACCTCGACGATCTTCCGGAGGCGTTTGTACGCTGCTTTTGTCTAGTTCGTCATCGATGTCAACCAGTGAATAAAGACATATTTCCATAAAGGATATTTGCCCGTCTACGTCGTCGCATCATCTACGAAGAGAAATCTCGGTCGACTCTCGTCGCTCGATTCGATCCTGATGGTAAGTGAGTCTCTGCCCTTCTCTCTTACTCTCTCTTAATTCTATTATTGTCACTTTTCTGCTTTTTATACGTTTTTGCTTTATTTTGTTCAATGTAACGAATGTAGTATTTTCTCAATTTACCCTTCAATCCTTGTTTTTTTTTTAACTCGATTATTGCAGTTCTGTCATGTTTCCTTCAATCCATCAACATACAGAGTATATAACATACTTATTTTTGACATAAGTCGGTCAAGCGATTTCTTAAATCCATTACTAGGATGGATTGATAATTTGAGCGATTAAAATTAGTTTATTGAAACGTACGATAAAAATACAAATGTTTTAAAGTGGTGGTGAAAGTGTGAGCCAAGGTATAAGTATAGTGAATAATACTTTAGTTTTGTTCTTTGTGATTTCTTTATTTAATAGAATCCAATCGCAATGACTAATCGTTATATCTCTTGTTTTCTCCTTTAAATTCAATTTGTGTTGATTTCTAATATTGTTTCTATTCCTCCATTCTTCCATTAGATCAGTTTGACGATTATAATTTACATGTATAATGCACTTTAGTTTTTGCGATTGATCTTTAGTTTTTATACTTGTCTTATTGAAAAACTAATTTCAATATTACGTGATAATTAAATGACTTGACATTTGCTAACCAGAAAGCTTTTATAGAAGACTAATGAATATATTTCGTGATTCATCAAGTAAAAAATTGCTAAACTATGCGAAATAATAAACAATTTGTGATATACATTGTGAATATTTTCATGGCATATATATAAATATATTTCTTTTATTCCAAAATTAATAAGTCAACACAGGTTGTCAGTTTAAATTTTTGACCATTTTTATAATTATTTTATCATATATCTATAAATATAGTTTACTTACGCAAACGTAATTTTTTATTTACCTTTTCTGCTTTATTCTAACAAATAATGTACACGTCTAGCAATAAAAATAAAACATAAACAATAAAAGTAATTAAATAATAAAGCAATAATTCAACACATTTATCGATAATAAGTACAAAAAATACATTTAATCTAGGTCCAGTAAACGAAAATGCATTGAAAGTTAAAAGTACGAATTCAAACGAATTAAAATGCATTAAAACGACTGAAAATGTTCATGAAATCATTTCAAATTCGTATTTTTAACTTTCAATGCATTTTCGTTTACTCCGTTTACTCTAAGACTTCGCGTTACAGAGGCCTTCGGACATTTTTACTTAAGGTGGTTCTAAAGTAGAACAGTTACCGACCTAACCTCGAAATACGAAAAATGTAAATTATAAATGATCGAAACTATTTTTCAAAATTTGGGCTTTGGAAGGG
>JAPYZR010005677.1:0-10579 GCA_030522945.1 Trichopria nigra
AAAAAAAATTTTAAAAAATATAAAATTTTTAAAAATAACAGAATTTGATAAATTTAAAAAAAAAAAAAAAAGTAAAAAAAAAAAAAAAAAAAAAAAAAAAAAAAAAAAAAAAAAAAAAAAAAAGCTAACACTTTCATGTTTTGGAGATTACGTAATTTTTCTGAATTCATTTATTTATTCTTCGCTTTTGGATTGTACAACTTCCATTACTCAGTAAATGATAAAAAAATTCGATTATCGTCAACTTTTCAAATTTGATTATTAAAACAATATCTAATTAATATCAAGGAAAATATTACATTTTCGATAGGAAACTGGCCAGTTTTATATTGTCCACAAACTAGGCAATGAATAAGTAAATTATTACAAAATTGTCGAATATTGAGGCGCAATTTATACCAGGGTATATTTGTTAATTATTGCTATTTTTTTTTAAATTATGTAAATACTTATTATTGTCTTAAAAATTTGTAATGTCGTTTTTAAGAATGACTTACACACTTGTAAAGCTTTTTTTCTTTAATAATCCAATATTCCCTTTGACATGTTTACTATCCCTTACGGAAATGTACACCAAAAAATATTGTTCGGGGTCCGAAATGAAACACTAAAAAATTGGGTGTAAACACTAAAAAAATTGGGGTTTACATATTTTTTTCTGTGAGGGATCGGATACAAAATACTATCCCTCAAATTCTTGGCGTAAAATTTAATCCACTCTTTTCAAATACTGCATCAGTCTGTCATTAATTTAAGAGAGCGATATTTCACTTTCTGTATAGGGACATTTCTCCGATTCACTTTTTTGAAACATTCCAGTCGTTCAAGTTTAACGCTAAGGGAAAAGAAGAGAAAATACATCTTCAACATAAAAAGAACAGACTATATAAAGTATCAAAGTAAAACAATTGAAAAAATGCAGAGCAGAATAAAAATTTGACGTAATTATATGTTATTATTACGACGATAACTTTAGAAATAAATATATTATTATTATCCTTAAAAAAGGTACATAATAAGCTGTAAAAGTTCAAGGGAGTAATTTAAAATTTTACGATTCACAAGGAGCAAGGTCTTTGATTATTTCACCTCTGCCTTCACGTAGGCGTCTCAAACCAGCCTATGTACTTTACTCGCGGAAGTACTCGTTTCGTGGCTCGAAGGACGGAGAATTAAGTGGTCGAGATAATGGCGATACAAGTCGATGGTACGCCGGGACCGATGCAATGTCGCGAATAACAAAGCCCTTATCTTCCTTATCTCATTCTTTGATCGCCGTTTATTATTTGATCCTAAATAATCTCATAAATCTCCAACATTTTAACCCATCGCGGCTCTCCTTTCATTTTTAACGGTGTAAATATCGTCGGAATTTCATTTTTCCATGTAAGAAATTCCTGGAATTTCCGATGGAACCTTTCCGGCTCTTTACGACAGGCGTTTCTACCAATATGAATTTCGTGTTTACTCAAAGTATTGAATTATTAGGTGAATGGAATTACATTCGATATAGATCGTTGGCCGTTAAGGTGAGCTTTTAATTTTCCTTGTATATTATTGAAAGTTGCGTTTGAATGGGGAAAAAAAAAACAGAAAGGAAGATGAAAGCACAAGTCTAATTGTAAAAACGATAGGTCCTCCAATCTACTCTGTGTTGGCTTCGTTTTCGAGTAGGGTACAACCATTGTATATTTAATTCAAATAATTATAATTGTAAAAAATATCGTTAATTTGTTATGCATATTCAAAATTAAAAATACCTCCAAGAAATACCAATATCAAGTAACGAATGTCTTTTTTTTTGTATTCAGGACAACAGCAGAATAGCATTAGCTGCAGCAACCGACAAATATATAGAAAGACACAGAAGTGACAAATTGGTGAGTATCCAAATACATTGCAATACCGCGCGGGAGAATCTAATGAAATATAGCTATACTTATTTCCCTGGGGAGAAAATCAAGGGTGAACGGCCATGTAGGTGGAAAGTGTTATTAAAGATGGCCAACCAAAGAAATTTAATTAATTTCGTCAAAAATAATAGTCATAAAGTATATTACCTCCGTGCACGATAGTAGCGCTTTTACTTTTACATAAGTCACGTTGTAGTACCCTATACACGGATGATTATGATAAATCAGGCGACAGGCCTAACAATAACAATAAAGGATGATGTGTGCATTGACGATTTCCTGGGAATAGTCTGGGGTCAGAACAACTTTGTCATTAGCTCGACGAATTTAGAATTTTTTTGTTTTATATTTCCTGCAAATTGAACAAAACGACCATCAAGCTGCAGGCCCAAACGATTGAATCCTATCTCGTTATTAAAAATCTTCTTGTTAAAGAGATTTCGTTAAAAGGCATATATATTTTACGAAAATGATAATTCTCCGATTGTTGATATAGTTTATGCGGTAAAGCGACAAAAATTGATCGATACTTTTCAGTTCAATTTTAAATAATAAAAACCTATGCGCCGGAACACATTATACTAGCACGGAAACGCTTAATGGGAAAAAGAGGCAAAAGATAGAAAAGTATAGAGAAGAGGCAGACGAGAGGAGTGATAACAAAGTGATATTACGCACCGAGGGTGGCAGAATGAAGGGATCGTAGCAGCGCCGGTGGTCGCGATGGAACCGTGTCGGTATCTGGACCCACCATATATATGCATCACCGTCTCTCTCTCTCTCTCACTCCCTCGTTCCCAATATTCTTCACTCTTATTCTCTTTCCCTCCCTGGTTGTCTGCACCGATAGATCGATTTATCGATAGATAGGTACTCTCGGTTTACAGCTAATTACGTTTATTAGCTCTCCGTTATGTGTTTGCATCGCACACACTTACCGCTTGAATACATACCGGGTGCAGTAAGAGTACAGGCAAAGAGACGGGGATTTTTCGCTTCCAATTATTCGGGGGAAAATATTAAAAATTATTACGTATAATTTATTACGATTCGTGTTTTTTTCTTTTCACTATTATTAATCGAGTTCGCCCTTGGCATATATTATATTAGATAATTTCGAAATTTATTAGTTCACATTTATGAAACTATATACTCTATAAGTCGTCATTAAAAAAAAAAAAGAAATCAATGTGAATACGCGAATGTTCATTTTAAGGATGTTTGAGGATTCAGACACTTTAATCCGTTATAACGCCCAAGATTCCATAATGTTTTTTATTTTATTTGAACGGTTATTTTAGTAACGAAAGTTTCTAACAAATTAGACGTCAGTCTACATTCCAATGTTTTTGGGGTCGCTCTCCAAGATTCCGTGGTCAAAATTGAGTTTCACCCAACAGGAAATCCATTATTGCTCCAAATTAAAAAAAAAATTGATTTTCTTCATCACTTAGAACAACGGGATTCGATTAAGCCTATATGTGCCATGGTGCACGGAATACTTGAATTGTATGAAAAATATTACATTTTTTTACCACACTGTAATATCTCCAAAATGGCGGAAATGTCATAAAATTCAGTGAAATCTATTTTTTTAAATATTTGATTATGGGTCTCCGATTACGAATCCATTATCAGATTCTCGAAATTAAAAATGGCGGAAGTAATACGTCGGAAAGTATAATAAAATATTTACGAAAATTAATGTTAGTTTTAAAATGCAAGTATTCCACTATCTTACGTAGTTTCAATCAAATCCTATTGTTGTAAGTGATGACAAAAGTTGCTGAAAAAAAAAAGTATTTCCAATTTTTTCGGTATTTTTTTCTCAAATTTGGCGCCATATTTGATTTCCAGTTGGATGAAATTCAATTTTGCCAATGAAATCTTGAAGACATTAGAATATGGACTGACGTCTAATTGGTTCGGAGCTTTCGAGTAAAAAATAATGGTGCAAATAAAGCAAAAAACTATGGACTCTTGGGCGTTAATCGGTTAAATGCTGGGAATTTTCACAAATATCATGAAAAATTGAGTTAAAATGGAAAAAACAATTGTGAAATCCCATAGAAATGATTTGCTATTTTTAAAAATTTGCTTTTATTTAAAAAAAAACAACAAAATTATAGTTATAATTTAGATCGTCAGTCGTGACGTTTTTTAATGGTGCAACGTAAAGCGTGACATGTATAATTACTTTCTCTTCAAAACAACATCGCAACAAATCATATAATAGATTCGTATATATGCGAGATAAAGAAGAGAAGAAGAAGATGTAGAAGAAGAGTATAGAAGTTCTCCATTATACTGTACCACTAAACTTATGGTAGAGCCTGTATGTAATTTTTCACGCATAAAAACGGAATAAAATTGAATTCTTTTCAGTTGACATTTTAAATCCGAATATATACGATCATGATTCGAGTACAACATGGGGGATGCAATGTCGCCAATCAATATAGGGTCATAAAATTTCCTTAAAGCCTCCTCACAATTGGCCCCAAAAATGCTGTTTAACATTCTTTTTTTTTGTCGATTTCCGAAAGAAATCTTGTTCGAATTCGCGATCCGCTCGAAGATCTCGCTGCTGGTACAAGAGAAGCGGAGCGAGCGAGCGAGCAGGCATGTCGGAGCTAAAGGGAAATGAGAATGAATGTAATAATATATTTAATATTCGCCGGGTCCCTGCCCTCCTCCACTCTCGGTATTACAAGCCAACCAATATTCTCGCCCCCGTACCAACCCCCTCAGCCTCCTCGTCCATCGTGCCCACCCCCCCAGCCCCAATGCCGCTATACGACCTTCTTCCACTCGCGAACACTGAGAGAGAGAGTCTGCCCGTCGCACCCCTCCATTATATATATACGGCGCTCAAAGTGCACCGACATTATTTCCGCTGTAACCAACGCGGTAAAAAAAAAAAAAAAAACTTATGATCCCGCGGATTTGAGGGTTCGCTTCGTCCGAAATACGAGTCTTGTATCATTTTCTTATTCACCGCCGTGGAAAAAGGAGTGGTTTTAAATGGGCTTTGTCTAATAAAGCTCAGTTTCGATTAACCGAGCGTTTAGTGAAGTGCTAGTCGTTAAAATTTGCGGGGAGAAACGTTACTTTGCGGTTTGGCGGAAGTAAATTCTTTCGGAACAGTATTTGGAAATAGTACATTACCTAACGAGGGTGCAAAGTGTACTTTTACGCGCGAGTTAGGTGTCCTATTTTTTTTTTTTTTTTTTTCTTGGGTGAGTAAAGATAATGCTTATAAAGTACTTTAGCTGCCTCGTATTAAGTGAACGCTTACGGATTCTGGGTGGTGTCACGCGTAAAATAAACAAGTTACAATAATGCGTAGCATTTTAACTTTACACGCGACTTTTTTTTACTTTACGCATGTCATCTTCCAGCGTGCATAAAAGTTGACTTTACGCACTGAAAACTGGCGTCTAAAGTACTTTTTAACGCACTAACGTTATTCGTACAATTACAAAGACATTTTTTTTTGTCAGAATGCAATTTATCATATAGCACTACTACTATGAAAAATAATCTAATTTTTTTTATTTACTATTCGGAAAATAGTACATCGAAAATGATTGTTGTGTTGTTCAAACTCGAAATGTTGGCGTCCAACAAGAATTATAAAAAAAGTATTATTCAAAATATCTTTTTTTTTCTAATTCGTATTTGTATTCTTTGTACATAATAAATTTAAGAAACAATGATAATAAAGTTTTTGATTATCTTTCGGAGGGAAAACAACAGACGAATAAATGAATCAATTTTCCAAGCAGTGAGTTTATTTTCAGAATTTTGTGCAATTCTGGTACGAAACGTGTAGTTGATTGCTTTCAAACAATTGATTTTAACAAATTATTTTTGTCCTTTTTTTGTTGTAATATGAGCTTTAGAAGAAGCTAAAGAATCTAAAATAAAAAAAAAATCTAAATGAGATAACTTGAAATTTTTAATTAAATTTCCAGCTATTACGATTCCAATTTAGAACTATCGTCATTGATTAGAAGAGTGAATTTCAGATAAAAATATTGATTCCCAATACCTACATACGAGTATGTTATTATATGTTACGTCGCAACAATAGGAATAAAGTGAATAATATATTGATTTAATTAAGAGTGGACGCAATCTGCATTCAATTTAATTCAAACTTACGACCGAATTTCGCACGTAGTTCTTGTGTGAAATGATGCGTCCATCTTTAAGGCAAAACTTCATTATACAAGAGTCTTTTAATTAAACATCTGGAGCTCTTCAGTCTTAATATATGAAATTTCTAATTTAATAACATTATATTATATTGGTATATACTCGTCAAAGTAAATCGCATTTTCATATACGCTATAAAAATGAGTGCGCTGCACTGGTATTAAAGAGGTACTTTCGTATAATTACATGAAATTATAAGCATTACGGTTTTCATATGCACCATGCGCAATATTGCGAACGATTTAGATATAATGTTTCACGTAACATCACTTTTAGTGTAAAATTTTTATATAATTATGATTTTTGTATTTAATATATAGTTGTATTTAATAGTATATAGTAATGTCATGGACTTTATCGAATAGTCTTAATTAATTACCCTACAATAATTGAGTCGGATATTTTCATCATGGAATCGGTCTACACATAAAAGTGAACCAAGGACTTTTCATGAAATATACATTAGGTGTTAGACATTATTGGTATTAAAGGTGCGATTCAGATTTATCTTTCTCATTTTTCGTTTTATGATACAGATAAGAAAGTAATAAATCCTGTAAATTATTATTTTTGTGTGTTTTAATAAATTTGTTCATAAAAGCATATTTTAGGGATACATCAACGAAATTGCGGTGAAAAATTACACACACACTATCAAACAGAGTAAATTTTATAAGAGGGTCGAATAAATACATGTAACATCTTTGAAAATTGGAGTACTTTAATCCAGTGAGCACGTATTCAATAAGATCTCATACTTAAGGCATATATTCGAATAAATTTTACTGATGCTTCAATACCTTATTGAAATCTCGGAAACGTAAACTTTTATAGGTTATGCGTCAAATTCCGCAAGAACAATATGTCGAGAATGCAATTTGACTGCTGTAATAGTAAAAGAAAGGTATAAAAATCCAAATAGTTTCAGTGAATTGAAAACAAATATTTACTCGAATAATAGCACAAAAATAATTATAATCTTAAATTATATCTTATATGTTTAATATATATTTTATTTTCCACGTGAATATTATTAGAATATAATGAGAACATATATATATAGAAATAATCGAAATTAAAAATAATACAATTATAAAAATCTTAAAATTGTCGGAATTAGTATAAAATTTACAAAAAATGATGAAAATTTTTAGAAAGTTGAGAATATCAAAAATTAAATCCGAGTGCCCTAGGTGGGAATTGAATCTGGTTAAGAAAAAGGCCCTGGATAGTTTTCCCTGGCAATCAGGCACTAGATATAATGTGGGACACAAAATTCGGCTATTGCCCGGACATATAATAATAAAATACTGTAAGTACATTAGGCAGTATGAGTCTAGTTTTACACCAAAAATAAATTATTGCAGTCAGATTACAAGTCCAGGCCATTACTATAGTGCCACTCCAGTTTAGCCTTAATATTATTTTAACCTGTCATGTGTAAAAACGTGCTATGTAAATTCTACACTGTAACTCGGGAAACATAACTCTCAACTATACTTAAGCAGATTATACGGAATACATCTACGTTATATAAAATACAATAGGCAGAAACAATAGGGTCAAGTAAGCGACCGAAAACAATAATATTGATACATTTCAGTAACCCGTAGCAAATGGGGTTAGGTTTTACATGTGCTCGAGACTTTCGAGGCTATCATTGACAGATACTAGACATATACTTTACTAGTTTTCTAATCGTAAAATCTCAGATTCTATCTAAAAAATAGATGGCATTTACTTTATTGAGTTTTTGGCAACATCTAGTCTAGGAAAATGTCGAAAACTCGATTAAATACATTAAATACAAAAAAAATCTGAAAATTATTGACAATTGTGAAGACTATTGTGAAACTAGACAATTTTCTTTTGTTTTTTAGAGCTAAGTTCCGGTTGAATTAAAAAATTTTGAGTCTATATTTCGGGATGTTAAGGGTCGCTCGAAGAGCCGCGGTGGTGAAAAGGGAAAGCTCTGAGATAGGGGAAAGCAACATGTATGTATATATGCATACATACGTACATGGACAATGTGTAAGAGACTTTTACCCTATTTCAGAGCTTCACGTTTCACCACCGCGGCGCTTCGAGCGACCCTTAACATCCCGAATACTATAAACAATACATATTATCCATAATATCAAATGGCATTAGACGAAAATTATTAAAAATCAAGTTGAAAATATTATATAATTCTGACGTTGACTTACATTTGGATTTTACAAAAAAAAAAAGTGGCCTGACATTACAATGAACTATTTCATCGTAACCAAGTCGGTATTTCCAGTGTCCGCAATAAGGCTGAAAAACTGTCGACAATTGCACATACATACCCTCAAATTCATAAGATTCAATGTGATTCGCGGGCGGAGTACCAACGAAACGCATGAAAATCACCACCGCGCGATGGCTTTCCTAGGGGAAACCCCTATAGTTTCGTACTTTACATCAAATACGTGCACTTCCCTCCTTTCTACTATGCCGCGTAACAATCCCCCTTCATAACATCCTGTTCCTCCGCATGTTTACTCGCGATATATGAACTAATATCGCGGAGCACGTGATCTGCCACCAATGTTCGGCGCATTCTGTCCTCCCCACCCATGGCCGCCTTGTAACCGCAAGCGCTCTTTGTTCGTCGCAACTTCTGCGTTTTCGCGAGCTTTTCAATTTTGGCATAAGTGAAAATAATAAGGGTTTGGAGAAAAGCCAAACTTTACTCAGAATTTCTCATTGGTTTAGTCGTTTATATTAATTTATAATGAATGACTTTCCAAAATTCCCCTGCGAAAGTAGTTTTCCTATAACAGTCGTCGAATACGATCACTCAGAACGATCAATTTTTGATCATAAAGTTGCCCATAATGATCAGAAAATATCCATTTATTATAGAAATAATTCGATGTTAGAGATCGTCTATCTATAACGAATGTGACTAGATGTATAAAATTCAAAATGGCGGAAGAATTCTTAAAAAGCTCTCGAATTCGATCGAAACATGATGCTTCAGGGCTTTCGAAGTCGCTAATTTATAATCAAGTATCTGATTTTCAAAATTCGAAATGGCGGATCCAATATATAGCGGGGACGAGTTTCTTCTTTTTTTTTTTAATTCCTCGAATTCGCTTCAAACTTGTTACTCGGGGGTTCTATCCTTTTTTATCTACATTATCTTAACAAAACACATTCCATTTTTCCAGCGTTTATTACCTGTTTTATATTTGTTATATTTTCATGTAGTTTTTCTTGCATTTTTTTTAATTGGCCATGTTGAATCCGCCATTTTGAATGTAAAAATATTCAATCTAAGATAATAATTTAAGAAATCTTCCGCCATATTGGAGTCAGTATTTTGAATTTTGTATATAGCTGTAGTCATACCCTAGTAGAAAATGAGCTCAGTTTTTGTCTAGTTTCTGTCCAGTTTACTTTTTTCCCATGTTAAAGGTACAGGATAACTTGGTAGTGTAACAGAAAACTGGACAGATTTCTACCATGGTATTTGCAAGTAAGAATATAATCTCGATAAATCCTTATACGCTAATTTTTTCACGCAGTTTAATTTCAAACATTTATTGCACTAATTGCGTATGCATTATTATTGTTACGTTTTAAAATCATTTTTAAAAAACTGTTAAAAATCAACTTCGGGACAATGGTTAAAAAAATATTATAAAAAGAAATTGATAGAGTTCGATCAATGTTGTCCTTGAAAACTAAGATCTAATGCTGCTGATAAAGTATGCAATCTTCGGATTACTAAATTAGTGTATATATGTATACATATATAATGAAATTGAATGAAATAATCGGTGTCGTTTACTTAATCATTCGTCGATTAAATTCAATACTGTTGCAAAAGAATGCCGAATGAAATCAGGGAGGAAACCAGTGCTTATCCATCAGCTAAACGATTATTTATCGTCCCCGTGATCGGCATCAAACTGAAGTGAAGTTGGTAGGCAGCGCCTTCACCAATTATTAATAAACTAATTGCAGCTTCCGTGGGGCACGCCTCTCGCGCGTAAATCAAGACGCACCGTCGTCGTGTTGAACGCGTGCTCGTATACTCCTACCCCTTTTTGCTTCATGCATGTAAAAGTGGTGTGTATTTTTTTTTTTTTTTTTTTAACCGTGCACGATAATATAATCCCCATGTTTTTCGAGCACGTGTAGATGTAACATTGAGAGTTGCATAAAATCTGCTCGTAAAAGTCGAAGTGCTTTTATTGTTATTTTAAGTCATTGTTCGTTAAAATCTTTGGGTTGGGTGTCATTTTAATTTGTTTCTAAGTTGCAATTTAATCGTGCGTGTTTTTGATTCTGATCTCATCGTTCCAAATACCCTAGTATAATAACCCTGGTAGAAATTGCGCCTAAATACTGCCCAGTTTTTGGCTAATAAACTTGTGTACTAGCCAGTTTGTGGACAATATCTTATTGAAATC
>JAPYZR010005678.1:0-17379 GCA_030522945.1 Trichopria nigra
GGAGTGGATAAGACATACCATCGTCTTATCCAAGACTTCTTTTGGCCCGGTGTCTTCCAAGATGTCGCCCATTTCGTGTCCCGTTGCCCCGAATGCCAAGGGAAGAAAGTTTCCCAGCAAGCCCTAGCGGGACTTATGCGTGAGAGAACCACAGAAAGACCCTGGATTACCGTCAGTTCTGACGTGATGGGCCCTTTTCCCCCGAGTAAGAGACAAAATAAGTACATTGTCGTGTTCCAAGATATGTTCATGAAAGCCCCTTCGATCGGCAACCGGAGTAGCCATTATGATGGCTCTTGATACCATAGTTGTCAATCGATGGGGTTGCCCAAAGTATTTTCTAACGGACAATGCTAAGCAATACGACAATTCCTATATACAGACCCTCCTGAAACAACTTGGTTTCCCCGACCCCCATCCCACCGTATCACGCACAGGCGACCCCAGTCGAGCGTGTGAATCGAACTCTGAAGACTATGATTAGTACGTTCGTTTCGCATGATCACCGCGACTGGGATGCGCACTTGCCAGAATTCGCGTTTGCTATAAATACCGCTGTCTAGTCCTCCACCCAAATGACCCCAGCATTTTTAAATTACGCGCGCAGCCCCCGCCCTATTCGAAGTTTACGTAATGATGACCCTACCCCTCCTCCCTCGTTTCTCCCATCCGACCCTGGATTTTGGCGCGACCGGATGAAGAGGTTACCCTTGATCTATGATTGGGTGAACAAGAACCTCGAACAAACATCTAAGCGCCAGGCCCATTATTATAACAGATCGCGTCGTGATGTGCAGTTTAAGGTGGACGATCTTGTGATGCGCCGCATTCGCTCTTTGTCCTAAGGTGCACAAAATTTCGCTGCCAAACTAGCACCTAAGTTTAGCGGACCCCATAAGATAATTAGAGTCATTTCCCCAGTGGTATACGAGCTCGATGACCTCGATAGCCGTAGAAACCCGCGCGCCCACATCAAGGACCTGAAGTTATATAATTCCCCTATCTCCGATAATTCCCCTACCGAGACACCCGCTTCAGCTGTCCCTGGTCCAACCATCTATAATCTAGCAGGCCCTAGTTATACTCCTTCAAACCCCGAAGAAGTCCCTCAACCCCCTGAAATGTTGGATGCCCCGCGTCGCCGAGGTAGACCGCGTAGGAAACCGCATGTAAGTTTTGAGCAGCCCCCCGTAAGAGGTAGTATAGTGAACCGCAGCCTCCGTTCAAACTTACGACCACGCCGAAGATAGCTGCTGCACTGACACCTCAACGTGGAGCCAATTGTTAACAGGTAAGATTATCATTGATATTAAGGTCTGGGTTGATTTTGAGATACCATTGTGGAAACGCATCCACCCAGACAGCAGCCCCTCTGGCCTTTTCCATTGGCATACAAGCTACACTACCTCCCCCTCCCCGAACCCTCTACAAGTTACGAGTTCCGAAGGTCTGTCGTCCTCTTCCTATCCTGGTCTATCCAGACTCCAATGTCCCTCCTACCTTAGCTCCACTGGAGCCGGTGAAAGTCCGCAGACCCACTCTTCCCCAGCCTAGAGGGCTAGCTCCGTCCACCTCTTCTACGTGCAGTCCCCAACGAAAACCATCGGCGGTCCCGCCGGTGATTTCCCGACCCCCTCCCCCTTCGCTAATGTCGATTGCTGTCCCCAGACCCGCCGCTAATCCCGGACGTCTCGCCGTCGTCAGGACGCGTTGGAACTGCGGCTTGAAAGGGCACCTCACGGAGTGTCGCCCCAGGCGCAGCATCTGGTCTCGACCAGACGTCCGGGAATCGTGGAAATCTGTATCCCCAAAACCTACCGGGGCTGACCCCCTGGAATAAACGGGATACGCGGGAGTCCCAAAAGAAAATTGTAACGTTTTGGCTATATTTTTTTGTCTTTTCTTTCGAGTTTTTCTATTACCTTCCTTTTGGTAATGATTAGTACTTAGCGTAGATTAAGGTTAGTATTAAGTTAGATGTAATTTCGGGATGAGTTTCATCCATAGCGGCTTGCGTCGTGCCGATTCGAAGACCCAGAGCAAGACCACGGTACCACCGTGCATCTCATGTGATAGGGAAATTCCGATGGTTCCGGTATGGCAAGCGAGAAGGCGGTGGATTTCATCTCGCTGGGTAGAAAGTTCTCTTCAGTTGGAGTTACGCTCAGGCGTTCTACGGGATGAAGAACCATCCACGGTTATCCGGAGGCTGTTGGACTTATATAGTATGACCATCGTACCAAGCGTTCCGTTCATTACCGGCCGAGGTTTCCCGTGCCTCTAGTGTACTCATCACGCATGAATCGTGGATGCCCAGCGCGTGTATCTATATGCACAGCATAGCGTTACCGTACCCCGCGTACCGAGCACATCAGTTACCCAGCGATGTCCCCGTCTATCCGAAGAGTCCACTTCAAGCCGACCGCCCATTGGACGCCCTACCACATCCCACTCCTGATTGGAGACGGTCCTCGACGAATCAACAGCGAGCGACCAGCAAGAAGGAGAAGAAGAAGAAGACATGCTAGCGTCATTCCGATTTTTGCGTTAACGACGAGAGAATCATAGCGTCATTCCGATTTTTTGCGCTAACGACGGGAGAATCAAAGCGTCATATTCGTATTTTGCGACTATCATTTTCTTCCTTGTAAAACGGATATTGTTGCGTCTCGCGAAGCTCGACGTGAGCGTTATCGGTAGTTGCGTTATCGGTAGTTCAGATAGAGTGGAGATTTTGTGGCGAACTTCCCCATTTTTGCGTCCGTCGTCCGATCTGGATCCAGACCCGCGGAGGGACATATTCTACAGTAAGTGAATTTTATTGTCCATTTCCTTACCACTCCTGGATGTCCTTCTTTGGAATCATTTGCTGTCCCTTTCCCAGATACTCTGTCGCCCCATTTCCATTTCTGTTCCTTGAAACCCTTTTGCGGTCCCTTAAAGTTATTGTATTGTATTCCGGTCATTTCCAAAGAAATCGTTCCGTCGAGTGGCTAAAAGAACCGCCCCTTTTGGAATTTTGTGTAGTAGATTCATTTCGTGTTTAGGTATTGTGAAATAAAGTAATTTGGTTTTAAACAATTAAATTATTTATAACCCTCCCTTACAGGTAAGGTTATAACAGAAAAAAATTTCGGGGGGAACGCGAAACAGGGAGTCACTGTGCACAGTACTTTGGTGTACGCTTTGGTGGTACAAAAAACACAAATTATAATCGGAAATCTTCCTTTACAAAAAGTTGGTACTCCCCCTGGCTTCGCTACACAAAAAAACTTCGAAAAAGTGCACTGAATATATCGGTTGATGGCTCGATGGCTCGGCTTCGAGATTCAAATTCAAAGTGTTCAGTTTTTCGACGCTCGCCTCCTGCCTCTAGTAGGAATTGGATAACAAAAAGGGGGAAAATCGAGGGACGGGAACATCGAAAATAATATGCCATGGGTGCAAGTGCTATAGCCCTAATACACAATATACTGTACCACATAGTATGTACAGAAAACGGAACGGCCTCGTGCATGAGTGCGACGAGAGCCGACGCACGGTGACGAAAACATAAACATCTAAAACACACCGCGTGAATTCGGCGATCGTCGAACTCACGGATTTAATCAGGCGCAACCAGCTTATGAGTGCGACGAGCGCCGATTCGACTGCTGGGCTATTAATGCGCAAGTAGAGAAAGACGAGAGTACAGGGCATGCAAACGCCGCGGATCTTTAACTCTCGGACAAACAGGTGCGATACTATGTTCACACACGTATACGGTATACGGGACACTGAACGTAAACACTTATGTATTTCGGAAAAGTAAACAAACGTCCGAATCTCGTTCCTTTATAGTAATATAATAGAAATATTATTCTAAAATATAAGATTATTCCTTATACATAACTTTTTCATTATATGGGGATTTTTGGGAAAGATATAAGTCTTTATCATATCAAAAGGGGTTAACTGGGGAGATTCCTACAAGGGTGGAAGGCGAATTCATCGACTCCTTATGTTCCTTCTTCACTCTTCCTTGTTAGAGGCCGGTCGGTAATTGTAACCGCCGTATTACGCCGTATTAACTCCCCCGGGCCTGACGAAAGTATATTTTTAAGACATGCTCTCGACGCATCGTCACATTACGACAGACTTCAATGCCGAACAATACATATAACGGTACTTACATTAGACTCGGTAACGGTACGATTTCACGATATGAAGAGAGGAAGAAGTTACGATCAAATTTACACAAAAAATTTAAAAAACAAAATATGAAGAAAAATTCAAAAAAAATTTCATTCACACAACCAAAACAAAAAAACAAAAAAATTTTGTAAATATCCAGGGAATTGTTAATCTAGAAAGGATCGGCAAGGGTAATAGGGGGTAATATGGGTAATAGGAGCACCTGAATCTATAAGGGCTTTAAGGGGATGACCATTTAATATAATTTTTAGGAAATAACGGGGGTCTTGTTCTGGATGAATTAAGGTCGAACAATGTGAAGGGTAAAATTAGGGAAGACTAATTATCTGGGAGGACAGGGAACTATTACCCCCCCCCCCCCCCCCCCCCCCCCCCCCCCCCCCCCCCCCCCCCCCCCGCCCGGCCGGGGGGGGGCTGAGGGCAGTCGCGGTAAAGGTGGCCTAACTTCCGGCAATTATAGCACCGGATTTTGATGCTCATTAAGGGAGGAGGGCTATTGGTGGAACGTTTGGGAGGAGTGTGGGATTTCCGGTAGGGTTCCCTGCGGGAGGAAGATTGGGGAGGAATAATGGGTTTTTGGGGACGGCGTCTTGAAGGACGAAATTGGGAGGGATTAGCTGCTGGTTTCCGGCTTAGGTAAGGAGTAGGGATTCAACTCTGGGAAGGTGCAGGTACGAAGGAGGACAGGGATTGGGCATTGTTTCCCTCACTCTGTTCAGAGCAGGGGGGCTCCACCTTGGAAACTGGGGTATCGGCAGCTAATCTGGCGGAGGGTTTGGGTTTTCGGGGATTATACGCGTAAGCTGGGAAAGCGGACTGTGACACAAAGGGGTGGAGGACAATATGATTTTTCGCGCTGGGCTAACGCCTCAAAATGTCGACAAACACGAACTAATTCGGAAAAATCACGTATTTCTTCGCGCGAGACTCGGTTAGCGAAAGGGAGGGGGGACACGTTAATGACTTAAATAAACTACGGAGGGCAACAATAAATTCGCGGGAGGGCTCATCGGGACCTTGGGTGCGAAGGGCGACGTCTCTTTTGATCGTGGAATCTGGACTTCGTTGGCCGAACGCATCGCGGAAATATCCGACGACATCGGCATACGAGGTCCAGCTTTCCCCTTCCACCCGATACCATTGGAGGGCTGGACCGCGAAAGGCTTCTGGGAGGGCACGGAGGAGTTCCTCTTCGGACAAGCTACGGCTTGTCCCATATTCCTTCAATTTAAGAAGGAAGTCCTCCGCATCCTCCATTTCCTCTCCAATTTCCTCTCCAGAAAACGTAGGGCCATTTTTCCTCCATAAGTCCACGGCGGTCTTGTTGAAGGAATCTAATAATTGGGATGTTCCTGAGGGGTGTGTGAAGTACGAGCTATTTTGGGAAAAAGGTCTGGATCTATGGGGAGTTTGGGATATTCGGGTACTATGGGAAGGTGGCTGAGGATTTGAGAAATTGAAGGTAAGGTCCCTAGGGAAGTGAACCGAAGGAATGGTATTAGGTCGAGGGAGAGTGGGACTTGGTGGTGTCCGAGGGGTGAGGAGGCGGTAAGCTTTTTGGGGAGGGAACGGATGGAAGGTCATGCGGATGGGGGTTCGAGGGAGAGGAAGGGAGGGACAAGGTACTAAGGACATGCAGGTTGGGATAGGCCTCGTGGAAATAGCGGAGCTGGATGGGACTAGAAGGGCAGGACTTGGACGAGGAGCAGGAGGGGAATGGGGAATGGGGGCGAGACGTGTACCAAGATTGGGTGTACCAAGGGTCTTCGGAATCACCCAGAGCGCTATGGGCCTCGTCTGTACATACGAGAAAGGGCACAACATGCAGGGAACCCTTACGATGCAGGATCTGCATATCGTAGGTCTGCATGGAATGGGACGAGCGGGCTAAATGACCGTTAGGGTCACGGAGTTTTCGGAGCCATTGCAAACGACTGTGGTTCGTAATTACGGTGAAGTGCGCACCCTGAATAAAGAGATGATCGGTACTTCTTTACGGCCCACAGCACGGTAAGGCACTCCTTCTCCGCAGCCGTGTATTTACGCTCCGCTTTCGTAAGGACGCGGCTAGCGAAGCTGATCGGGTGCTCTTCGCCATTGACCTCTTGGGTGAGGTCAAAATCGCTAGCGTCCGTCGGGATCGTAAAAGGGGCATCGAAATCGGGAAGCGCTAAAACTGGGGTCTAGGTAAGGGATTGAGGGAGGGACTCGAAGGACTCTTGCTGCTCACTATCCCAAACCCAAGGGACATTTTTGGTGAGCAACTTGGTGAGGGGGACTCTACCACTCGAAAAATTGGGGAGGAAACGCGAATACCACCCTACCATCCCCAAGAGCTCCAGACGAGCCTCTCTAAGGCGGGACAGGATCTTGGCTGAGATCGAGGGTGGTGATACACTGAGCTCGACTCAATCCTGCCAAGATCCTATCCATGGAGGGGAGGAGGTAGGCGTCCTTCCGCGTTACTTTGTTCGCGTCTCGGAAGTCGACGCAAAGACGAAACTCCCGTTGAATTTTCGGACTATCACCGGATTGCTCATCCAGAGGCTCTCCGCTCGCTCAATAACACCTTCTTTAACCATCTCGCCAACGGCTTCCTGAGCGACCTTGAGCATATACGGTGATAGCATACGGGCCTTTTGACGTATCAGGGGGTTTGCACGTCTATGATGTGCTGGGCAAGATGGGTGGTATCGAGGGCATTAGGATCTCGAGAGGGGGGGGGGGGGGGGGGGGGGAGGGTGGCGGGGGGGGGGCCCCGGGGGAGGGGGGGCAGTCGTGCACGGCCTGGGCTTAAACGGAAATTTTAGGGGCGCAAAGGGGACGATATCGGCCGTCGCAGCCACGCCAACGTCCTGTACCGTAATCTTTCTCTATCTGGAAGAGGGTGAGAAAATCCATACCCAGGACGTAGACGTAATGGAGGGGGGCCAATCTAACTTCTAAATTTTGGGTATCGTTACCGAGGGATATTTGGAGGGTGACAATTCCATCAAGGGAAACGAGGCTACCGTTAGCCACGCGCACATCCTCGTGGATTTCGCGCAAAAAGGGGGCTTCGATACTCAAATAATTAGAGCAAATGTAGGAGTGAGTTGCTCCGGAATCCAATAGGGCTCTAATAGGGTTACCATCGACGCTAACATTCATAAAGGGGCGAGGGTCAGTTACTACAATTGACAAGGCCGGGGCTTGGCACGCTACGGAAGATTTGGACTCGAAAAGGGGTAACGGAACAGGGGTTTTACGCAACTTACTCAAAGGGGCAGGGGAGGACTCTAAATCCAAAAGGTGGGGCATGGAAGTACTGGTTCCCCCCACTAGCAGTTTCCCGCGTGGCGGCGAGCGCAAACAGGGCAGTTGTGGCTATCTCTGCCAGGATAACGGCACACCCAACAAAAGTATCCCAATGGATGGGCACATTCTCGATAGAGGTGCCCCAACTGTTTACATTTGAAGCACCGTACATTACTGCTAGGGGTGGTACCGGAGTACAGGGACGGACACGCGGAGCTACTTCGGACAAGGGAGGAATACGATTATTCTCGCGAGGGGGCAGGTCGAACGCGGAGGGGTTGTGCAGTTCATGGAAACTCGTAGCCGGCAGTTCATGGAAACTCGTAGCCGATTCCCGCTTGACAAATCGGGCCAGACGAGGGCGCAAGTTCTGAATACAGATATCAATCTGTTCCATCACAGAAGGGGGGGGGGGAAGCATACTAAATAAATCACGGAGGGCCAGTATGTAGTTTATCACGGGTTCATCCGGACCCTGGGTGCGCGAAATTATTTCCCGCTTTATGCTGGACTACAGATTGCGCTGTTCAAACGCTTCCCGCAAGTGCTGCACGAAGCCGGCATAGTCTGTCCAGCTGCATCGCTCGCGCGGAACCAGGTAAGCGGGGGACAGGTGAAGGCTTCCGGGAGGGCACGGAGGATCTAGTTTATTGAGGAAGTCCTTCGCATCCTCACCTACTGCGCCCGAGAACCGAGGGTCATGTGACCACCAATGGTCGATGGCGGACTTACCCCATCACATACTCGACTGGGATAGGGTATTCTGGAAGGAGGGGTGATTCGCGGAGGAAGGGGGATTACACCGAGGATATCCACAGCCGCGTCCCAAACAATATCAGCCTATCTGCTAAGGCGGAGAGTGATCCGGCGGTGTTTAACTCAGAGTGATCGCATATGCGGATCAGCTCTCGGACATCGTTAATTCACTCGACCTCCGATCGTGTGCCAAACCCTGTGCCGGGGTTGCTACTCGGCGCAATGCGCAGCGGGAGGGAGAGACGGCAGTACTAGCTGTGAGGGGGTGGTTATTGCAGTATTCGTGGTGACGGGGGTAGTGGTTGTAACGGTAGTTACCATAAACGCCGGGAATGCGGGGTCAATTTTATGTAAAAAAAAAGAAACGATGGGTTGACTCTAATTACAGGCGGGGGAGCGAAATAGAAAAATCTTAAGAAACGCGATATCAGAAATACGCAATGGGGCGGAACTGAAGGGCACGAAAGGGCTTGCTAATTATACAAAAAGAACTGAAAAGGGGTTGAATTTAGAGGAAAAAAACTTGACTCGACGCAAAAGAGTTTGATTCGAAAATATGGCGGAATCGGAAAATCACGGAATGAGATAAAGGAAAAATAATTTTCCCGGAAAGTTTTTCAATTATCTATCACGAGAGGGCAACCGAAAATTCCGAGACACGCTAAATCGCAAATCGAAAAGAACGGAGATATTCGGAAACTTATTTCGAAATAATATCCGCGCGAAAATAACGAAAGATGTTCGCAATACGAAATGGGAAAGAATCGAAGCAAAACGGAAATATTCGAAGATTTGCTTCCAATTAATGTTCACGCGAAATGATCAAAAACACTTGAAATATTATTTTCAAAGTATTATTACTTATTTCGAAGTATTATTTGCGCGTCAATGGACAAACACGCTGTTTGTCAATCGCGAAAGGCGTTAAATCGCGAAAAAGGGAAAAATCAAAAATATCAAAAACGCGAAAATTTCCCGGAAAATTGGTTCGATATATGCGCGCGAAAAATAAGCGACAAGATTCGGAAACTTAGTCCGAATCAAAGTTTTTCCCTACACGAGACAAACACGCTGCCTGCCTATCGCGTAATCCAGTACTGATACCTGCAAAGGGCGCTTAAGAAAGATAACATAGAAGAAATACACAATATATGCAAATATCATATATGAAAAATATCAATATATATGATGCAACGAAAAGTTGCGTATCGGACCCTGCCGTTCACCGCACGGGTGCCCCCAAGCACCGTGCCGCTCCTGCGGAGCTAATACTATAGCATTAAGTATAGTTTACCCTGCCCCAGCCGGTCTACACGGGCTATACGCCAGCCGGCGTACCGTCCAGGTCTCGTCGCCCTACAAGGCCAGTGATTGGCCCACCGATACTCCGCGGAGGGCAACGCAAGGACGCGACGAGCGTCGCGTCCTTCAATTCTACTTTTGAGCTCGCGTGCTTCGGTGCTCTCCATTATTGAGATACTGTTTTCTTTTCGACCTTGGTTCGAGAGTGGAATAGACCGAATTGGTGTCAAATCAGTGGATTGTAAAATCAAGTGGCGAGTCCGGCGATCCGGTTGTGGACACCCTTGGACACTCTACCTCTGGGACAAGTGAACCCTTGGACACGGGTTCGAATATCTTCTTTCGAAAAGTTCGAAAGAAAAAGTTTCGAAAAATAATACATGTATGAAAATAGACGATCATAATAGACTCATCGAAAAGCGAATGGTCTTCTTGCCTCGTGAATTAGCGATATACTTATTGAAAATTCGCTATAAACCGTTTTTAGCTTATCTGTATCACTTCTTACTATTTACAGGAACGCACTGTTCATCATCACTACGGAACTTTTGATCAAAACTTCAAATGAATTTTCTGTCAAGTTCTCGATTTGCGCAGCCCCCCAATAAAACAAATAAAACGTAACGTATGTTATTCACTTTGTTATTGTGTTTGTCATATTAATTGCTACAGTGCGATTGTGGAAATGAAATGAATTGACATTATTTTTATTTTGTTTTATTATTATTTAAATTTTGTTTATTTGCACTTATTATAATATGGTCATCGGTGATAGTTTCGTTGTTTGAATTAGAAGTTTGTGGTGTAACCGCAATTTGTTGTAACTGCTCAAGTATATTATTAATTCTAGCACGCTTTTGAACAGGGTCTCCAAATTCAATATCTTCAGTAAAACTTGATAACTTTTAAAAATCGATATTGTTATTACCTTCCGATATTGAAGTTCTGCAGCTCGATATTTTTGACGATGTTGGTTGGTTCGAAATAGAGCTCATTATTTGTTCTCCTATTGCTTTCTTGTTTTTCTCGGGATCTCCGTCGTTTCCCGGGACTCGTACAAGGAAAATTCTTTCTTATCGACTCTTTTTCCTGTAAATGATCGATATGACAGATCTCGATTTTTAGGGTCGGTTTACCATGCGAGGTTTCAAGCAATTATAGGGTTAGTTTAGCTAATGGCCGGTACAAGCGCTGTAGTAAAGTTTTGATGAGATGGCGGTTTTTATATTTCGCGAAATTACGGTGACTTAACATGGACATCAGGTTCCGCATCGTGTTACACGAAAGTCCTCGCAACCACCATTATGTAAAATATATTACAGGTGTAACGGTACGGTTTCCCCGTACCGGATACGACTCAGCTCTGAGGTAAGGGAAGCGAGGAAGGTTGTAGTTCAGTAAATACGCCTTTTTTGTGGTTTAATACGAGCAAACCAAGAGTTGTGTTTTATTTATTTAGTACCTACGTGAAAGTGGCGAAGCCACGGGATAGCATTTATATCCCTTAGTAAATTAATAATATTGAGTACATAATTTCGAAGAGAAAAACAACGAGTCACTTTTTTGATTCCCTGTGAAGTGGCTGATTCGCCGTTGCGAAATGTCTTCTCTGCGAACAAAAAGAGACGAGTTATATTAAGAGTTCCTGGGGATTGATCGCGGAAATATTTCTAGCGCGGCAGACGCGTATCCCTTTGGTGATGTGACGGTAAACGGGGGGTGAAATTTATATCTATGTGCTATACCTCAGACCTCCACCCCAGCACGTAAAACCACAATCTTCTGGGGTGGAGTGACAGAGGTTGAACGGATTCCGACGGATGGCACCAGGTCGGTACACGAGCGCAGGGTGTAGCCGACACTGCCTCTAATACCTCCAACCCAGCCCGTAAAACCACGAGCATTTGGGGAGGGGGATTTAGAGGTTTCCTAGGATGCGGAAAAAGTAGGCAGGGCAGGGAACCTTCGGATCCTTCACCACGTAAAACCACGAGCATGAGGGATCCGAACCGTCGGCACTGCGTTGAACTTCACCACGTAAAACCACGTAGTGAGGTAGTCGGCACCGCAGTGACGACTCGGAATGCCGCTATCGCGGTCGCTTTTATGCCCCAGTATTATGTAGAGCGACTCAGTGGCGCGAGCGAGTTCGACACCCATCGGGTGCGGTGTGAACTCGCGCCAGTGACTCGGTATGCGGCGGCATGCGGCGGCGGTCGGCACTGGGATGGTCCTCGTAAGTATCAAATGTCCCCATAACTACTATTACACTCCAAGAAATGTCCTCCTATCCACCCTTCAATAAGCTTATATATATTATGACATTATTTTCGACTAAGGGGTTGCATCGTCTGCGGCTCTCCGTCACCGTCGTTTATAAGGACATTTTGCGTCTTGACGACGCGGCGCCAGGTGGCGGGCCACTTCGGGATTTCGCCTACCGGTGCTTGTTAAATTCAACGTACCCACCTTTAAAAATGTAATAATCACAGGTGATTCAAATTGTGACCTACTAGGAAATACCTTCGAATCAAAATAACTTTATTTATTTATTTGACATCAAACGGGATAAAGACCCTTTACAAAAGTACATACAAACAGAAAATAATCGTCTGGCAATAAATTATAAAATAATATCACGGGATACATAATTACAATTTTGGAACTTGAATGCTCTGGAAACTTATGCTGAACTTATTCAAGCTGGTTGAACATAGTCTGAGTATAAGGAGACCATATCACGGAAGAATAAGTAAGAATCGGGACGACTAATGTTTTGTACAGATAAAGTATAGTGTCTGGTTTCAAAAATTCAAACGTTGTTCTTTAATAAAGCCAATCAGTCTTAAAGATTTTATAATAACATTATTTAAGTGACTAGACAAAGAAAGAGATTTATCATACAAGACACCCAAATCTGTTGTTTCGACTCTCACCATTGGGGTATCTTTAAGTGTATAATCGTATTTCAGAAAAGAGCTGCCCCAGTTGAATGAGATAACGTGTCATTTATTTAAATTTAGTGGTAAATTATTTCTGACTGACCAATCATGAAGGTTATTTATACCGATTTGTAATTTAGAGGCATCCAAAAAACTATTGATCTTCAGAAAAAGCTTGATGGTATCTGCATAAATTAAGCATTTGGCTGATCGAAGGCAGTCAGATAGGTCATTAATAAAAAGGATAAATAGAGCAGGGTCAAGGTGAGAACGTTGGGGAACCCCCGACTTTACCAACACTGGTTTAGAAATTACATTTGCAATATTCACTGACTGAGTACGAGCAGACAGATAGGATTGAAGCCAGGAGAAAAACGTACCACGGATCCCCGAGTTCCAAACCTTCTGTAATAAATAACCATGATTAACGGAATCAAAGGCTTTAGAAAAATCGAAGTACATAGAATCTACTTTGGAGTGTTATTCGAACGATGATGTATAATATTCATGGTATACCAGAAGATTTGTTATGGTAGATTGCCCGCACGAACCCACGTTGCTCCTTAACTATTGATTCTGCAAAAAATTCAGATAAATATTTAGCAATAATAGCGTCGAATACTTTGGAAAAACAGCTAAGAATTGAAATAGGTCGGTAATTAACAGTATCTTGTTTGTCGCCAGATTTAAATATACTAGAACCGAGAGACTTATTTATAAGTAGCAACAGAGGATCTAAAAGCGATTTAGCACATCATTTAACAAAATAAGAGGGAATTAGGTCCGTACCGGAATTCAGATTATCATTAAGCTTCACCAAAATAATAAATAAATCTTCCCTGGTAACAATTAACGAATCCCTAACAAATTCACAATTTAGACAACTTAAGTCGCTGGGTCTTATAAACGGTAGCAAAATACCCAGAAAACAAGTCGGCGATATTGTGGTTAGTAGATGCTACTTGGTCGGCCCAATGCATATTACACGGAATTCTAGAATTTCGTCTAGAATTACTTACATGTTTCCAAGAATATCTCATATTTTTGGAAATTCTTGCTTCGACATCCAAAATATATGCTTTATAAGGCAAACGGGATAACTGTAGACATTTAGCTCGTAGCTGTTTAAACCTTATATAATATAATTGCTGACGTGAACATTTCCACTTGATATAAGCTAATTTTTTGTCATTAATCAATTGTTTGATTTCCGTAGAATGACAACGAGGATATAAACTGGATGTAACCTTCTTTAGAGGAATGAATCTGTGGACAAAAGAGTAGAAGACGTTATAGAATTTCTCGAGACAAGAATCTACATTCAAATCAAGAAACTCATTCCAGTTTATATCCTTTAAGTTTAGATTTAAATCGTTATAATTTCCTCGTAAGAAATCGTACAAAATAACACGAGAAGGTAACTTGAGTTCTGCCGAAAAATGCAGCGGCGTGATATTGATAAGTCGCTAACAGTTAATCTAGAAGTTGCAAGCTACGCACACCGGTGGTGGGTGCAAACAAAAGGTCCAAAGTGTATTTCTTGCTGTGGTGTACTTCATATAGTTAACTCAGTCCCTGATAAGAGAATAAGCGATCTAGCAAATCGGAGCATTGTTGACGATCTTGTAAAAGATACTTTAACACATCCACAGTCAGAGGGTTATTTGACCAACTAAGATGAGGGAGATTAAAGTCCCCACATATGATTATTTCATAGTCTGGCATCTTAGAAGTTACCTCATACTGCAGCTATGAACTTGACGACCTGTACATCAGATAACGGTTGTAGATAAAGGATGAGCAAGTATCGGGAAGGCAATTTCAGCTGGAGAAACAGAGAGTCAGTAGACGTATCAGGATGTAAATGAGTAACGCTGCTTGATCGTTTTAACAGTACTTAGAAATTATTTAACTCGTTCAAGATCGATGTTGTCGGAGGGAGTTGACTCGTAAACCAGGTTCTCCATAGCAGTCTCAGACTTGAATTCCGAATATTCTAACTCGGATATTCTTTTGTCGATATTGGTGACCTTCTCGTTAAGTGAGAGTAGATATTAGAGCTGGATTTCCACGGTACCCATTCTGTTAGAAAATTGGGAAAACTGCGTATTTATAGCCCTAAGCGCGACATTTACAGCAGGAAATGAGCTCCGGATGAAATTGGATAAATCCGTAAAGTCGCTTGATAAGGCGACGGTCGAATGACGAATGAAGATTTTGTTAATGGCTATTAACTTTTTTCCGTACCATTTGGCTGTACATATCACACCGGTCTTTCTAGTTCACAATTAGATATTATTATTGTTGATTCAACTCCCCCCATAGCGAACTTGCGAGCAGTTATGTGCTATTTTATGAGTGTATTAACGAAACTCCGAATGCACCATTTGTCTGCGAGGTTGAATTAAGAAATACGACAGATTGTTCACGCGCGATAGAAGACGACGGATAATCCAATACTTGTACAATAATATAGGATTGAAAGGCGCGAACTTACGACCGTACTGAAATCTGCGAAAAATCGACAATCTAACTGATTTGACACGTCAACAATCGAGTCCAAATAATCAAATAACCAAATTAATATGGTCGTACCTGAGGAAACTAGGCCTCTTGAATAGTCTACGACAGTCCACTCTACATCATTTTTTTCCATTTATATTAAATCGCTATTACTCACAGGTAGCATCATCTTACTGCGACCCTTACCAAGTTCTCTGCTACACATTACCAAGAAGAATACTATTTCAACTAAGGTATGCAACGTACTCAACAAAATAAAATTTCGGGGCTCATTCCTTCCTCCTTCGATGAAACTTCGATAAAACCCTCATAAACTCATTATTCATCCCTCATCTAGATCATGCTATACTTATCATTTTATGTTGCCTATAGCGCAACGACATATTCGCGCCCTATAGAAAAAAAGCAAATTGGCTCACTGTTTCGTAAACAAGACAATACTTTTTTGGTAATCTCACCTGCCAAATATTAAGTACCTCCCGTATATTTCAACAACATTTACATCAATTGATGATTCAGTAAGGTGATCGTCTCGTCTACCCTCTTCCTGTTTCACGCTCTCGTCTCCCCGACATAACATTTTTGGAAACTTATTCTGGATGCATACATTTTTAGAACTTCTTATCAAATCACGTACATAATCGTCCCTCCATAGTGTCAATCGGCGCTAATCTTCATACATATCCATTTGGAAAAGACCGCGAATAGATGTAATTAAAGTTATTAAAACTACTCTCCTTAAAAAAAAAAGCCTTTTATTTTATTTCTTTAATGATAATAAAGCGACATATATCGTATGTTTCTGTCACTAAGCGAGTGCAGATGTTGTAACGTATAGTAACGTTGCGATGTCGCCGCAGCTCCGAGCACGAGTAGACATCATTATACATGCCTTTAATTTACGAATCGTGTATAGCTCTCGAATTGTGTTTTTATCTTTTCTATTTCACTATTAACCTCTCTAAACATATTTAATATCATTATTCGTGTTATTTTTATAATGGTCATTGTAGTACGCCGGTTCGTTGTAGGAATGGACTGTATTTGATTTCGTCTATTGCGGGCAGTGAGGGGTGGAAATAAAGGTTTTAATTCTCCGTTTTTTTTTTTATTCGGAACTTACGATTTTATTCCACTCACCCATTCCATGCGAATGCACTCAGAATAGAACCGATAATCTTTGAATCGAGAGAGGGATAGAATTATAAACACGAACGCATTGTATCCGTTACAATATCGTCGAGGATGAATTGTATCTCGTAAGTGTTCAGATGGATATTTTTTAGAAATCACGGTTTGTTTGATATTATTGCTCGTGCAAGGGGTACCTGTCACCTATGTACGGCCCTAGCGTTGGGTCCGGGTGATCGGTTGGTTGCGCACAGCCCTTCATGTTTTCGTGTGCGTTAACTGGCGAGAGTCTCACTCTCTTTGCCAAAATCCAAAATCCTTGCGCACAATTCGCATTGTACGAAATCGAAAATGAGTTTTGAGCGCTTCAAAACACCGCGGACGGATATTCGAGGAACGCCTTGCGCACATCGACCCTTTCGAGCCTTTTCTTTATTTTTCGTTTCGTTCGTTGATCACATAGTGGAACTATATATACCGCGAGCTTGTGTCTTTTTTTGTCGTCTTATTTTCCGACCAGGCACGCTCGAATGAGCGACATAAGCTCACATATACCGCGACTCAGTTTTGTATTCTCATCAATTCAGCAATTTCGTCTGAATTTCATTAGTCTATCGCACCGGCAGCATTTGTGTGTCGTGTCAGATCCGGCCACGTTGCGACTCAATCAAACACAAGCGTGATTGTACGGGATCAAATATACACATTGTGCGTATGTCGCACAAACTTACTTTTTTATGTTTTGTCATATTGCGTCGGTGTATGTGTAAGGTGAGTTCACAATCTTGTTTTGCAAATAAAGCCCCACGTGTTCGTACGCAGCTACCTAATTCTTTACTGAATCCTCACTCTTCAACTCCTCTCATACTCGGGCGAATGCGAGCCGGCAGTCGAGTGAGTAATCCGACATCAGCAAATCAAAAACACGTCCGAACACTTCAAGAGCTAGTTAGCGACTCGTAACATATAATATTATACTAATGTAAACATTAGAGAAGAAACATGGAATAAATGTGAGAAATGTCAGGTTAGGTTAGGTTAGGTTAGGTCAGGTACCATGGTAAGCTAAACATTGCGGTAAATATGTGAGTATGAGTTTCTTAAATTGCTTTGTTATAGATATGGCAAAATGAAATCATATAAGTATATCTTTGGTACATTTCGGGGACCTATATTTTATGTTTGGTACATTTTGAGGACGCTGTGTCTACTTTGGGGACGGTCCCCACTTTTT
>JAPYZR010005679.1:0-13874 GCA_030522945.1 Trichopria nigra
GAAACCATGTGGTTATGACCAAGTGGTTTCGACCTGGTCAAATCGGCCAAAAGTACCCGGTCGCAACTTGGAAATAACCATATGGTTAGACCACGTGGTTAAAACCACCCGGATATTTTCAATAGGGTGACGTCCCGATACAGACTTGGGGTTCAGAAATAATCTACTTAATTCACATTTTTGTAGGTTAGGATATGACGTTATCAACTTAATTGGCCCAAATTATTAAAGCATTCTGTACTTTAAGAAAGTTTCTTATGTAGAAACTGATAAAAATGTTGAAAACTCTGTCATTGGAATAAATCCTGAACGGGTTTGACACGAATATTGCTGACATTTGTCAGATACCACCACGTGATCGAACTCGAAACAAACCTATACATACACCAATTTCGCAAAATCTAATTGGTCGTAAGTCAATACGGCACATACTATAGCATTCAACATTATCGGGACCACGCCCCCTTCATGTTCAATTCTTTGATTAGATTTGAAAGAAATTAGATTTCCTTAAACGCTATTCAAAGATTACATAAAATTGTTTTTGCGAGGCAGAGTATTTTCTTGTACTGGTTTTATCGGTTTATCTATCGATGTATATTTCGGTTGTGATGACATCCCTCTTCAAAATTGTACATGATTTCGGCTTCTATCAGCTGGAGATATTGATGTCCTTCTATATTAGTTTAATTCGTCGCAGGTAAAATCGGATTGCACAACTGTCCCAATCGTATAATCGTTTTACTATATGACAAAATTTGAACGCTTATATATAAATAAAACGGAATATCTTCTCCGTCGCAATGTAATTTAAAATGCAATGCAGTTTCGACCGCAATGAACGTGAAAAGTTTATTAGTTGGACAAAGTTTTTTTAAGAAACTCGCAGAATAAGATAGGAAAACACGACGATGGAGAAAAAGGGGGAGGTCCAGTTCTTTTTTCCACGAGTTTATGCGGAGAGAAAAGAGAAGCACGCAAACGCATACTTTATGGTATAGTTTATCGTTGTCGGAGTGGGCGAGGTCACGTGGACGTATGATTCACGCACGCAGGGGGTGCAAAGAAACGAGTAGACGAACCGAAATTAGGAAGCTTCCGGAATAAGTGACGTATTATACATATAATCCATATATATATATGTATGTTCTAAGGCACGCGTCCATTTTTCGTTTCACCGATAATTCCCCCATAGACGTATATACGGTAAATTCTGGCAAAGAAGCTGGACCCGTCGTTTTAAAACATAACCTCACCGAAAGTGCGACACAGGTGGATAATGGCACCTAATTGGGCCTCGACGCCACTTAAAGCTCGATTTGCATAAAGCATCGCCGTGTGCGGTTCGCACGTTGTAAACTCGCCTTTACGGTACTAATGTCTAAGTGTACTTTTCAAAACTACGAAATTCTTACGAGATTACTTTTTCATACTCTATTCCGTACCTTTACGTGCATTTATCTGCAGTCACGTGTCCGACGACATTGTTTATTTAAAAGATCTTTATCGCCGTGTCGCGTGGCAAACTGGAATGCATCCGTTTACTTGCAATTCGCCAAAAACATGTAGAACGTGCAATCTACAAATTGGGTTGATATATATATATATATGTATACATAATAATGTTAAATTTTCAAAGTATTTCCACCGGGTTTTCATGTTGTAAATTTACCATCGTGCATATAATATATAACGAGCGTAACGCATGAGCGATGTCGCGACACAAAACCAACGCGTAAAGGGCATATGATAAACTGTATATGCAAATTTAAAGACGCGAATAAACTGTAATATTAATGTAGGACCTTGTCATCTGGAATGTTTCCAGGGACGCGCATGCTCCTAAAAAGTCATCAAATTTCATCCAAATGTTATTTTGGATTCAATTTCATCAAAATTATAGAATTCAAGATATGGCCGGTTGATTTTGTTTGCTGAGAACTGACGAAACTCTAATCAAAACCTTTTCGACTAAACGTTAGCAAATGTTATAGGAAAGCTTTTTCTCTGGAACATTTACGCACATGAAAATGCACTTTGAGTAGACTACCTATATAGAATTCGCGTACATTGCGTTTACTTCGAGATTACGACATCCTAGAAAGCAACGAGGTCAGATTTAGCACGATTTAACGCATGCGAGTAATATCCTGCAATAACAAGAAAGTGCTAAACTTGTGATCTCTGTACTAATGATGGGTTAATTCGTAACGACCAAAAGGAAAAGTCGTCGCAAATGTTCCGTCCATTTTTTTAAATACTGCACTATATCTATAAAAAAAAAGTAATAATAAAAACGTAAAGTATAAATTGAAAAACAGAACGATTTTGGAAACACATTATACGCCTACGACCGTACGAGCACATAAAAGTAAAATTTTACGAACACCGTGCTTACTTCCCGGAGTTCTCCGTGAATTTCTTACGTGTTGCAGTGCACTTTTTAAAATGAGATAAAGTAAATTGACAGCATTCCTTTACTTTCATAGTAACTTTTATAGTTCATGGTCTCGATTTAATTATACTTCTTTTCAGCGTGAAAATATTTGAAACTGATATAAAAAATAATTGTTCTGAGGGATCCGCAAAGACAAAATTTGGAACCTCTGCAATGCAAGCTTAAAGTATTTTTTGGCGCTAGTAAATGAAATTTCTCTTCGGAAATGAAAAATTTTGAAAAATATATCGCAAAGTTACCATGCATTGCGAATCGGTCGAAAAATCTCTGATCCACGTGGAGTCTGTTTCTCCGCTACAGGGGTTCTGAGTGCTTCGCAATGCTCGAGGCCCCTTAAGAAGCTGCTAAAGTAGTAATGTCCTTAATATGGTTCCCTGGGCTCCAGTAATAAGGTATGGCTATCTAATTACCCTTAATCGGGCCCACTCTTTGTTGTTCTTTACAATTAAGAAACTACAAGTGAACTTACCCCAAACGCAAACATCTACTTTGTGTTAAGTTACGTCAGTTATACGTCTGATTCTAATTGTGCACTTCTCGAATGGATTTTAAAGCAATCTGGCTAGATTCCGATGAAAAATATGAAGTTTACAATTGCATAATGCAGGATTACATAATGCATTTTGAAAATACGTCAAATACAAATGTTTTTAAAAGGACGACGTCCAAATAGGTATCCCAATTTAGGACGTCCTTGCGATCTGAATCGTTTTTAGAGTTTCCTTCGGTGTTATCAATTTTTAGCGCCCTAGTCAAATTACTCTTCTGAGGGTGTAAATTTTCGTCATTTTTAATCATTACTATTCAGTGGACTTGCACATACTTTTGCCAATAAATAAAGCCTATACGTAAGCGCCATCTAACATCGTCATATGAAACTCGGCTCTGTCGAATTTTCCTCCTCGAGTTTCAACGGAAGATTCTGTTTTTCTAGTATATTCAATATCGTCTTATGAGATGCGCATACATATATAGCACGATATGTTTCGATATTCAATATGAGTAGGTTACGTCAACTTATGAAAGTCAAATACTTTCCTCGATTAGCATTGCACCATATATACTCGTGTATACAATTACATAAAAAAAGTCAATGATATGATACCATGATCGCATCACGAATGTTCGCTAAATGGTCCTCGGATCTAACATTTAATATATATATATATATATAGACATCCGTGGTGAGAATACATTAAGCTCGGAACACGATGACGTCTGACATGACGTGATTGTGCCGATGTGACACGAACTTCTGTTCTCAACTTCCCATTGTTTTATTCGGCAATCAGAAACGGGCAAAATGCAAAGATATGTTGAGAAGTTTGCAACGAAAGGTAGTAGGGATGTCAGCACTTTAAACGTCATCGTCTTCCCAGCCTAACGTGACTCGCCATTGTTGTCATTTTTAACAGTAAACTCTCTTTCGTTATGTCATATATCAGTTGATATATATTTTTGATCGAGAATACAAACGAACTAGAATGCTATTATTCTAGTCTATAACTATCAATATCTAAAAACGAATTTCTCAACTGCAATAAGTAATTAGATTATTGTCATTATTAATTAGGATTATTATAAGTCTAGATCTACAAATAGTTGAGGTTTGCTGCTTCAAAGACATATCGATCTATTTGCAAACTTAATTCAGGAATATCACTCAGAACCAGAAAAAACGGTCGCAAATAACGCAAAAGTGTTATTGTTTCCGCAGTAAAGGTCAAAATGTGGTGCTAAGCGCGAACGAATTCGCGCAACTACATAAAAAAAAAGTGACTAGCGCATCCCACACCTTTCACGCGTTGGCGCCTCCCTTCTTCCCGACTTACACCCCATTCGCTTGACATAACCCCAATGAATAGCTTTAGCCCCGAAAATCCGCGAATGATTTTCGAAAAAGAATTCACAGGCATGGAAAAACTCACTCTTGAAAAAATCTATTCGAATTTCAGATTCGGCTAGGCGCCATTGTTCGGGGTTTCATGGTATGAAACTTCAGCTTCGTACTACGTACAATAAGGCGACTGACACCTTGCGTGAAAAATCAGAGAGTCGAGGAAGAAGACTTTCGCACCTGATTGCGAAGTGGCGGAGATTTTTCGCAAACTCCTCACGTCGCACTCCTGCACCTTTTATCACTCTCCCTCGCTCTGCCCCGTTTGCCCCTTGCATCACTGAAAATCCAAACGCGGAATCGATAGGTGATATGGAACCCGAAAGGATACGAAACGATTCTGAAGCTCAATGAGCGTAAAATCCAATTGACCCAAGGGCCCCCGAAAAAACATCTCGAAACCTTTTAAAACAAGGGGGAGCTAACCAAACTTTCGAATATAAATGGATAATAACATTTAAGTGTACGTGAACTGTAACATAAGAGTGATTTGGACCCCTGAACTTCTTCGCGTACACTTTACTAGGGTGATGTACTAAAAATTGGCAAATTTATATGACAGGCGGGTTACGTTTCTTCGTTCGGGTTTTTAACTTAACGTTAATCGGAATTTCAGGGGTTCGATGTATTTCTGATCTCCTTAAAAGGATATATTGTATACTGCATATACAAGGCAGTCCTGAGAGTGACGATGGACTATATTTCTAATTGAACCAAGGGGTGCTTTATGATAAAAACGGGACTAACAGCGGATCTCATTACAATGTAAAAATCAATCACTGTAATAATATGGATCTGAAACAGCCCCCGCACTTTATTCGGAAGTCTGGTCACTGCTACTTGTTAGTTGGAAAAGGAACAAATAACTTTTGTTAGCTACTTCATTGTTTTTTTTTTTTTATTTTTTTTTTTATTATTCGAGAATTCGACTATAACTTATTAGTGACTACTTATGCATTTTCCATGAATCAATTTAAAATCAACATAGGTAGTAGAAAGTACGATGTTTGTTATCTTGAATAAGTCATACGATACCCTAACAGATAAGCAATGGATCATTAAAGCCTTTAATTACGTCATTGAACGTCTTTTTCGGATGCACATATTCTTAATTCGTTTATCAGTAATAATACGATGTAAAGACGGTTGAGACTTTAATGGTAAGTTGTGGAATACTTCTAAAACTCATTTCCTCCTAAAAGCCACCTAGACTAGGATGCTAAAACCTATAACTCGAAATCATTTAAAGTCATCAAAAATTCGAATCTCGCAGTAATTCGGATGAACTAGAATCCTCTCACCCCAGTAGCTGACTAGGAAAGATAGGTTATCCGAACTATTTCGAGCCCTTACTATTAACAAGATATCGTACCTGGTCGGAAAAGTATCATATCCCATTTTCTTAATTCAGCCCCGTTAAATGACTTGTGACCTTAAAGGAATAAAGTAAATCCACTTTTATTTAAAAAAAAATGATTCCGTATTATTCCATCATATTAAAAATGACTAGTTTCTTTTATAAACGTACCTACACATGTAAATTGGATCATAATTTGTTCACAGTTCCACTACGATAAAACGGTACAGGATCGATTCTCGAGCTAACGTTACTCAGGAGGGAGAAATCAGACGTGGGTTGATTTACAGCCCGAAAAAGGATTCGGTCTAATTCGAGCAACAATAGGACTTTCTGAACGATCTGGAAATGTCTGAAAATACCCATGACGTCTTTATCGAGAACGTCATCCGCACCATTTGACCGTAGGTTCCGGAAGTTGCCGCAATGTCGTCCGAGAGTCGTCCTGCATTAAAAGGCGTCGTTAGGACATCGACTCACGACGATCCGGGTAAAGTCCGGAACGGTGTAATAACATACGGGGGATAGGAAAATCGATATCACGGGGGCAGATCGGGAAAAGGCGAAGCCAGGTCTAGCGAAGAGACTAAGGCGAAGCTGGCGAGCACATAACGCGAGGCGCAGCGTGTAGGGAAGGGAATCGATCCAACACGCTAATGTATCCCTCGCGACCTTTCGGGCGTGCGGAAACTCGCGGGCGTTTTTCTTTTTTTTTTTTTTTTACCTTATCTGACTGCGTTTCGAGGCATTCGCGATGGTGTCGTTTGCACTCAGGTCGTCGTAGCACTCGCACGAAACGTCACCGATAGCGGAGGGTTGTCACCGATTTTCTATCAGCAATAGGGTGCTGCGGACGCGTCGCGTTAGGTACGACTCGACGAAGGGTGACCGGTCGAGACTGAACTGAAAGTTGCACAGGTGGCGTGATCGTCGGCGCGCCTCCCTCTTTCACGTCCGCGCATCCCCTAACCGTACCCCCCTCGACGCATCCGGCTACCACCTTATAACTACGGCTTTACCAACCCTTCTCTCTCCCCTTGCGATATCACTCTCTTTCTCTCTCACTCTCCCTCTTATACTCTTGCTCTCTATTTCATGTGAAGAGAAAAAATTGCTTTTCATTTCAAGTTATTTTAACCACATTCGGAAAATATCTATACGATCGATAGGATACGTAACATTGATAAATCAATTTTTTCCTTACGCGGTTTCCGTACAAGTTTCCTCCTAGTATTCTTATCTTGAAAGGGTTCAACCACTGTTCTGAAACTATGAGGAATGTTCATATTTCATATATAAATCCATCCGGATTATACCACACTATTGTATAAAATATCTGCAGTGAGAAGGGCTGAAGTTTCAGATCTATGTGGCATCTTAGCGCACTAGTTGACCCGAGCAACGTTTCTTCTTCAAATTAATTTCCGATCGAGGATGACATGAATTACTTCGCTACCGTGTGACATAATCAGACCATAAAGATGATAGATCTCTTTTTCCGATGTAACCACCGAACGCTGCGTTCGCACAATCATGCCCCTGGAATTCCACGTGAACCACCGATTCAATTTTTGCCTCCCTCTACAATTAATCAAGGCCCCCATATTAAACTTGATGCTTATAAAAAACGTTTGAGCACGTGCATTCGCTCGGTGCATAGCCACAGAGCTCCGTTGATAATACGATGCTTTTGTACACAATACATGCTTAAGATTTATTTCATAAGTCTGACTTGAAGCTAATATGCTAATCAGAAACTATAGAAGATGAACACAATAAATCGATTGTGGGGCGTCCTCTTTCTCTTTCTTTCTTGGTGCATTGCGTTGTCCCGCGTCACTGTCTTCTGTTCCTCTTATCATTAAACCCGAATCTTATCACCCTCTCGTATCTCCTTCTGCACATTGCATAATTCTCTGCCAAGGCTACTTCCGTTCTTTGTCTGTATTTTCCGCGGAATCTGCCTTATCATCATCTTCCTGCCTTTATATAAATGTCGTCCTTTCGCTTTCGTCGATGCTCTTAAATTTGAATTCAATTTTAAATTTCAATGTAGTCAGCCACCCAAACTCTCTTATTACTTTCGTCGATATTGTATTTCTATTGTTCAATTGATCGAACCTTGAGAAACCCCAACTGCCGAACTAAAGTGATCGATTAATTAAAACCCTACCGTAGGTTGGTTCGAAGTATTGAATTTGGTCATTGGAACAAAAAAAAATTACTATATGTGTTTTCATCAAATGTCCACATTTCAGAGTATATACTGTACCCAAAAATGCATCCAAAAAATTTCCTCGATCTTGTACGCCCGTGTAAGAAATGGTTGTGGACGAGGGTTAAATTTCGCTTTAACTGAAATTCAATTCGTTTTTGAGATATATATTCATAGTGAAATAGCGGGGGCATGTCCCAAAAACCTATTCATGTAAAATGTAAAATGACCGTTCATTTCCAATATGCGTTTTGTTTATACTCATACCTTAACCAATGCACATGCATGAGAATAAACAAACAAGTTAACGCGAACATGACCTGTATTTCGATTGTTCATTTTTGAATACTTATAGGAACTTTGAAAACGGTTTATTTACACGTCGAGTCCCGATCTGACTGATTAGCAACAAAACAATCAAACTTTTGGCTCAATCTGAGCGGATGAGGCCGAAGCCCCTACAGTTTATTGTTCATTTATGGATATTCCAGTCAAGTCGACCGTTTAAGAAAACGATAGAGAATTTGTAAATTATGCAAATATGCATAAATATTCTTACTGCTATTGTAACCATATGTAAAAAGTAATATACACTTCGTTCACCGCGGTTCCTGCCGCATTTTTAAAAGCCCGGCGTTCAAATTTAAAGCAGGGCTGTATAGTAACAACAGGCCGCAAATCAAAATAAAGTACGTGATACGATTTACGCGTGTATCTGCATATCGTAGATATATATGTATATACATATGCACGTCACCCACATGGGTGACGTTATGGTCACATTTATACGAGTGATGCATGGACGGGGGGTTAATGTCCTATATACATGTTTCGCACTCCTATTCACATACCGAATGACCAGTATATCGGTAGGCATTTTATGGCTACGCACCTGTTCGCGTTGTGGGATTCATTACAAAGTTCGTATATCACCGAATTAATAATCAAACAGAAATTTATTACAATGACCTTAATGTCATAAAATCGTACAAATGTACTAAAATGATGGATCGAAAAGCTGATTTATATTGAGTATATCTGCGGATTATACATTTTTTATCCAACAATATCGGGACCAAGTTTTTTTTATCGTGATACATTAAAATATCTGAAGAAATACGTAATGAAAAATGTTTGAAATATAAATTTGTTATATTCGATGGCGAAACCATCAGATCCCGTGAAAATTGATTGGAGGATATATGAAATTTCAAATGGGGCATCGTATTTATTATCGCGGATTTTGATTATCCATAAAACAAAAAAATACTAAAGTTTCATTGGGAGCATTTTAGTTGATTCGCGACAGATGGCGCTGCCATAGCTAAAACATACTTTCTCAAATATTTCAAAAATTTAAAGTGACGGAGCCAATATGGTGGACGAAATTAAAAAAAGTGAATACACTTGAAAATTGTTACTTCGGGGTATTATTATTAGATCCGCCATTTTGAATTTTTAAAAACTGACTCCAGCGACCTCAGAAACATTGGCTACTAAGTTTCATAAAAATCCATTAAGTTTTGGAGTTTTGTACCCATTGCTATGGTATTACTAATGAAAAATCACTTTTATAGCCGTTTTGCGTCCATTTTCCAAATGTTCTTTTCGGAATACCTCTATTTGATAGCACTGCTTTATTTTCGACACGATATTTATGACTTAGCGATATAATCCCATTATCCGCAATAAAATTTAATAAATAGATAGTAAAACAACAAAATCATAGTTTTCTTTTTTTTTATATCGTGTATCACTATTTTATTTGAAAATTTAAAAATGTTGTCATGCGAAAATTCATTACAACAATATTACTATAATATTATTACAGTAATGTTACGGTAACATTGCAATACAACTGTAATATTGCATTAGTATGTTACAGTTATATTACAATAATGTCACTGTAATAGAAAATCCCTGCAAATATGAATCCCTCGTAGCACGTGCGAAAAGAACCTTATTTTAACTTTATGTTACGCGTAGCTCGCACGGAACCTTCAACAGTTTCGTTATTTCATTTTTGACCTGTAACTAACTATTTATTTTAATTTAATTTCGTTGCTTTATATTATTATACCCTATGATACTTATTTTTACCTAATTTTTTTTTCGCTAGCGAATAAACTTGAATAAAACCACACCCCGCCCCGGACAGGATTCGAACTCGCACGCGACGCACGCGCACTTGAACCTCTCGGTCACCCTATACACGAATATACGATTATCAATGCATCGAACTGATATATTAATTGAAAGTATGGAAGCACGCACCAGCTTCGGCCTGAAAGGTACTTGTGAAATCTTACGATAATTAAAAAATAAAAACAAAAGCCTTTTGTCAATAAATGTTTTGTTGTGTTGCGTATGAAACATTATATAGAAGTACTTTGAAAACATATAACATTTCTTCTAGCAACTATATACTGCTTTATAAAATATTTTTTATTGTTTATGAATTTATGTGATATAATGTAATGTATCCATAATATCGCTGAAATATTATATATTTTTACATTTTTTAAGAATGTTATTATGTGCACATATATACACCCAAGTAACACATCATCGGCATATTGGCTGCGACAGCTAAATTGCAGCTGGCAAAACGCTTTCGCAACTTCTGATTACAGCTTATTAGCTACCGTAGGTATTTGCGGCTGCGAAAACGCTGTGGCAGCTCCAAACGCAGCCAAAGTACAGCCGCAGCTAATTGGCCGTCACCCCGGTTGCGAAAGCGCTGTGGCAGCTCCATCGGCAGCCCATTTACAGCTGCAGCGAATTGGCTACTGTATTAACGGCTGCGAAAGCGCTGTGCTAGCTCCAACGACAGTAAAATTACAGCCGCAACCAATTAGCTGTATTTGCGGCTGCGAAAGCGCTGTGCTAGCTCCAACGGCAACCAAATTACAGCCGCAACCAATTGGTTTGTTTGTACGGTGTTATATTGTACTTCATGTTTACAATTTTAGGTTAATTATTTTAAAAATTGTTTGCCATTTCGGAAAAGGATTACGAGAATTAAAAAAATTCAAGAAAAGTAGCACTTATTATCGTAAAGGTGGCTCTACGTACAAAGACCGTTAAATTGACAAATCGCAGTTTTGCTACTTTAGTTGTCGATTCCGTAAGTGATAATCGAAATATTGTTGATATAAATTTGCCAGTAGAGATTGACAGCTCGACAGAAACGAAGGACGAATGTGAGGAGCATGAGACCAATTATGACAAAATGTCAGGTCATGATTATGATGATGATGACCTATTCGAAGATGATGTAGATCTGCTGACGAGTCTACTAGAAAACTTTTAGAAATAAATTATTTTTCTTTATATTTTTTATTTATACTTTTCCTGGTTTGAAGTACGCGGTCGATAACTGTTTGCAAAATATGCAAAAATATTTTCTTGCATAAACATCCGCAATTTAATGATAACGATGTATAATGTATGAATAACAAAATAATATTGAAATAAAATAAATTCGGTAGAATTCATCGAACTCGATAATGTTAAAATAAAAAATTATTATCAATGTTTTTATTAAAAAAAAATTAATTTTTTGGTGCTGACTGCAACGTTTTTACGATTGCGAATAGCTGCGGCAACGTTTTGACAACCAATTAGTTGGCAGCGAATTGGCTGCGAAAGCGTTGTCGCGGTTAATTAGCTTGCAGCCAATTTGCTGCGAAAAAGTTTTGCCAGCAAATTACCTGGCTGCAAATTCGCTGCGAAAGCGTTTACATAACCTGAATTAGACTCTCACTTTAGCTGCGACAACGTTGTTAAAGCGCTGTCAAAGAGCTGTGGCAGCGAGCTAATTAGCTGAGGATAGAGCTGCGACAACGTTAATTGTGGCAGCCGTTTTACAGCTCAATGTGTTACTTGGGACAGTGCATTATTACTGTAATATTTTAGTTATATATTAAGTATAGGTGTCGAATAATGCGACGTAATATATTATATCGCAGTCTTACCATGACATTACAGTATCATATATTGCAGCGTAATATTTCCGTAATCTTACCGTAACATTTACAGTATCATGTGTTGCAGCGTACTATTATTTTAATCTTATGGTAACATTACAGCGTTATATGCTGCGGCGCGGTAGTACCGTAATCTTACTGCAACATTGCAGTGTCATGTATTGCGTACTACTACTGCAATCTTATATACGGTATTAATATAACATTTCTTCGAGTATTGACAAATATTTTTTATTTTTTATGAATTTCTGTGATATTACTGTAATGTATCCATAATATCGCTGAAATGTATTTGCTTCACCACAGTGAACTCACCGTAATATTATTGTGCTACATTACCGTGATATAACCGCGTAAGGACGCCGCGATATTACGGCTCAATGTCACCGTATAATATTACAAAGCAATGTTACAATAATATTAATGGTGAATATTAATGGTATGATATACAACCGTAATGTTGCGGTAATATTACGGTGTAATATAATGTCACCGTAAAATTACAAAGTAATATCATTGCAGCATTACAATGTAGCCGTAATTTTATGACGTAATGTTAGGTTTTAATATTACAGTGTCATATGTTATCGCGTGATAGAACCGCAATCTTGCTGTAATATTACGTCGTAATGTCACCGTAATATTAGTGTATTGTAACTGTGGCATTACGATAACGTTACGATAACATTACGGTTTCAAGTTGCAGCGTAATATTTCCGTAATCTTACGGTAACATTACGGTGTCATATATGTTTGCGGCGTAATGGAATCCTAATCTTATGATATAACGTTGATGTGTCGTATTGCGGCATAATATTATCTTAATAATGTTACGAAGACATTACAACATTACTGTAATATTATAGTTTATTGCAATATTACTGTCATATTACTGTTATATTACGTACCGTACCGTGTCGGATAACTATATTATTATGTTAGTAGATTATAACCTTTACAATATTAACTTCATAAATATAGGACTATATATATGCAAAACGCATAGTTCAAGGACCAAATGTGGCAATATACCGTTAGTTCCAGGTCTTTTGCATAGTTCAAGGACCATCCCGGAAATTTTTCGGCAAAAAGTGTATAGTTCCAGGACCTATCTGTTACACGATGCAACATATATGTGGACAACACATGTGTGTTCCAGGCAGGTTTTGTTATGTCCACCCTCCCCCCTCTCCGCCCCCTGCGGGGGCGAAAAAAGTATAGGGGGTTCCCCGTCCATATAACGTTGCGAAGCAAAAACCAAACAACATTTGGTCCTTGAACTATACGTTTTGCATATTTATATATGTATACATATATACTTGAAATACATTCCGAGGTTAGGTCGGTAACTGTTCTACTTTATCCCCCCCATCCCCCCCCCCCCCCCCCCCCCGCCAACCCACCACACAACCCGAGCACACGCGATTCATCTTTTGGGAAGGAGAACAACTTTATTCTTGCTGATCTCCTGCCGCAAATATAGCGCACTGCCGCATTGTATAACTTTATTTTCAGTTTTTAAAAATTGCCTTTTTAGATTTTATTTCATGCCTACACTCGTCGTTACTATACACCCTATACACAAACATCTAGTACACAACATGGCGGCAAGGTTACCGCGAAGCATCTAACCAATCAGCAAAGAGCGCATGCTGTTTCTTTTCTATGTCTCATGTCTTATATACACGTTTTCGATGGCGATACTGAGTTTACGGTGCGCACTGAATTTGCACTGGCTTCATTCGCTTCGTTCGCTTCATTTACATATACGTAGCACTCCATGACTGATGCTATTACTGTATACGTATGTAGAGCCTAAATTATACCGATAAGTGAGGGATTCCATCCGAGTACATAGGTATCAGAGATTAGTAGGGAGATCGCTCAGTTCCCGGTTTTCGGCGAGCCGAAATTTGCGACTGATTCGAGCGCCGCCAGTAGGTGACTGATGAACTACT
>JAPYZR010005680.1:0-13093 GCA_030522945.1 Trichopria nigra
CAATTCCGACTGACGCTGATACAGTTTGCGTCGCAGGTGTACATTAATTCCGTTTCTCGTCGCCGAGGAAAAGCCACTTTTCCGTTTTTTTTTTTTTTTTAAGGCCATTGACGAGTGCAAGTTCGACTTGCATATGTGTACACAGCTAGATAAAAAATAGTTTGCATATATATATGTATGCTGGTACTATTACGACTTCTACATAATCAATGGTTTTACCGAAATCTGCTTGAAGCTATACACAATGCTGCGGAATATAACGGGAATTAATTCTATTTTATGTATATACGTTACAATGTTTCGTCCAATGTGAAATACTTCTATTTGGTGTAATTAATTTGTTATAATGAAAGGTCGAATCTTAAAATAGTTGTTTGTAGTTTGATAAATTATTTTTGTAAAAAATCGGTCAAATTGTAATCAATATATAGCCGTTCTACTACATCTATGCCAAAAAGGGCATTCTCTTTTCTAATCAAGCATACCAACAGAAGAAAAATAAAATGCTCATAGAATACATAAAGAAAAACAACGTGAAGATTACACTTTTGCAACGCGAATAACACAAATAGGACGCGAAAATTAAAAATGTATATAAACAACGTACAATTAGTTCCAAACAAGGAATAGAAAAAAAAACGATCTTTGAATATTTAGTGCCTGACCGAGTATCATTACTTTCACTTGTTACATGTCATATTTATTGATTTATTTATTATTACTTATTTTTACAAAGATAACTCATGTGAAACTTCCAATTATCTGGGCAATGCTGATAATACATACAATCATATATACTAAGCCAACGAAAGCATGCCACATCAAATATTCAGAATGTAATTTTTGTTAATTACTTTGTATAGAGCTCATTAAAAAACTTTTCACTGGTTTTACTTTACTGAGACGGTGAATGAGACATATTCTATCATAAAATATACAAATGAGGTCAGTATACAATAAATGTAACATTATTAATGTTATTACATATAATAAGAGATATATATGTTCATCTTTTCCAAACAGTCATTTATTTATTTTTCAGTACGATTTTTTTTTCATTTTATTGTGCAATAAAGGTCACTCTTTAAGAATGACATTTCATACTTTTTGGAGTGAATCGAAGAATTTACATTCCAAACTTTAAAAGAGTGGCTCAATTATCACTCCTTGTAGAGTGAAATTTCACTCCAAGAAATTTAGAAAGTAATGTTAGAATTGTTGTTATTTCAAGTCTTTCGCCTTGGTCTGCTTAAATTTTAATCAGTATAAAAATTATTAGTATATTTCAATAAGGCTACATTTTATATATATATATATATATATATATAGTTTTGAAGTGGTTTTCTCTGTAATATTTTCGCGCATCCTAATTTTTCGTGAGATATTCTAATATCAAGAAGTTAAAAACATATTTGTTTATAAATTGTGAAACGATTTCATTTTCATTCAACTCTTGCAACGCGGACATCTCTGTAATATGCAGAGATTATATCGCATCCAACATCAACACGATTAACGGGAATAATAATGTAATGATAAAAAAAACTTCTTCTTACCGCCTGACTTGATTCGCTCGCCTCTTTAATACTTTCTTATATATGTATATGCTGAGAAACGTAAATTAAGAAAAGAATATCAAGGGTAATCAACTTTATGTTTTTCTCTATGTCATTGATTGATATAGAGAATTGATATAGAGATGGCTTGATTGACATTTAATATGTATAATAATAAAACTTATATTGTTTTTACTCTGTTTCCGCTTCTTTGACATTCATCCGATTACTGGTCGGTTCCTGGATGGTCCAAACGCAACATTTTTTAACAAGATATATACAGATTAATAAATTAAAAAGTATAACTTCGTATACGACCATTCGTTTGTGATTATACTACTTCAAAAAAGCATTATTGACCAGCAATGCGGTTGTTATCGACATAATAAATAAATGTACTTCTTTTGATAATAATGCCGCAAATATTTTGATAACATATTTGGCAGGAATCAATATTTGCTTAATATTATAGGGAAACTGTATTTCTATCAAAAGTAAACACTTATTTCCACAGCAAGTTAATTCAATCGATTTGCAATCGGAATTCCTTCATTTCTCCCTGTTATCGTTTCAAACTGTATTTTCAACATTGCTATTACTTAGTTGGTGCCCGCATGGTGCGCAGGACTTCTGTTCGACTGTGAAGAACGGAGTTATCTTACTTTTACACTTGAATGAGTACAGAGCAATGCCCGTTCATGCCTGAGAAGGGTTACCATTTTAACTTCAAATGATTATGGCTTTTCTTATTTTTAAATTTATATATCTGGGCGTCGTTACAATAAAAAGCACGTATTCCAAGATTTTTATTCCTCTCACAAGATATTCGAGGTATTTGCCATTCCTTTTCGTGCGATATAATCAATTCTCAAGAAAAATTTTATCCCATTTTGTGAGAAAATTAAATAACCTGTTCGGCAAATGCTATATATTTTCTTCCAATGGACGGTTAAAAGTTGAAAAATTCACAATAATTTGTTAAATCCAACTTCTTGTTTTAAAATTCAAATTTTATTAGTGTTAAACGATATTGTTTTCTTTCGAGGTTCAATTTCTATTTTTTATAAAACGAGCATGTATTACTTTTTTAATTCGTTAACAATATACAGAATGTCTAATTGTCATAATTTGTTTAACTTCTTAAATAAATATAAATTTTTTAATAAATATAAATATATAATTTTTAACTTCTTGAAACAATTTTCGTTTTTATTATTATAAATTTTTTTAAATTTTATCATTATCCGTATTTCAATTTTAAATAATTTCATTACAAATTTAACAGTTTTTCATTATTCTTCTTAATTTTAATAATATTTATTATTTCTCAACAGTTTCTTCAATTTTCAGTAATTGAAGTTTGAGGTTCTGTCCTACAATTTTTCCTTATCTCCGACTTCATGTTTCTTCCTATATACGTTCAAGCTTATATAATAATTAAAAAATGTCATATAGTATATTTGACACATGACGATATATTTTTCTCCAAAAGACACCAAGGCTAACGTTGTAGTTGCGTTATACGCGTATCGCCAATGATTTTGAGATGTACTGGAACCAACGTATGTATAAATTGTATACAGAGAATCGATGTGAGAGGAAGTCTTTTTCTACGTGAGTGATGTGAGGAACACGAAGTGTCATATTATTCCTCCTTGAGCCGTTATACAGATAGCAGACGTGCTACCGTGTTCATCTGTCTCTATATGCATTATACGTATATTTAATCTGCTCGATCTTTGGCCTGGACTTCAAGGTATAGAAATGAGGCTAAGTTTATGGATGTGCTTTAACCGATCATGAATATTGGCATAAATGAGCCTGGTGAGGCATAAATGAAATGGATCTTCCTCGGCAGGCTCGATGGTAAGCAATTAACTTTGGTTTGATGGTTTCGAGCACGTAATTAAATATTAGGTCTAATTTGGTGATAAAAATTTGATAATTTTTATATACTCTGCTCTGCATACATACAACCTGACGCCTGGAGTACGTAATCGCGAATATATCGAGCTCATGGTAATTTTCTGATCAAGTTGTCATTCAATGAATGAACAAAATGATGATGTTCGGGAATTAACCAATTTTATTATACACGTTAATCGAATCATGGCTCTCAATAAAAATGTTTATTTTTTGTATATTAGTTGCAGTTTACTCTCTCTCTCTCTCTCTTTCTATGCGTTGGCAAAATAAATTAATAGATTATTTTGAAATTTATATATGCATATCGACTCGATTATATATAATAAACGTTATAACATATAATTAATTTTGTACATTCAGTTTCCAGTCGATTATCACTCGTCCAATATGAAATGGTGGTTACACGCATGCAGATAATCAGCAACTAAATCCAGTGAAGATGTGATTGACGTGTATGACGACTAATTAAATTACGAATTTAATTACATAAACAACATTATTTTAATTGAATGGTATTGTCAAGCTATTGTATGTAGCGCTTCTTAAAATCCTCCTTTGAAAAGTTTCGCGGAATTTACATAATTTATTCGTATTACGTGACAAATTGATCATTCAATTTCCTTCCCGTTTGAATTCATTCACAAGAATCGTTCAATAGCTGGTGTCGTAATAGAACAAGGCAGCCGAATGGTGTAGGAGTTCCGTGTAATTCAAGCCAATTGTTTCACGATGATGATGATCTGCGCCCAGCGGAATTCCACGTCCTGGAGAAAAGTTTTCCGTTGCCGACAGGCTGAAACTTCTACTTGAGCCACCACGACTTACGATCGAGTTCCGTTCGCTGAGTGTAGTAAAGACGCCATTGTCACAAGAAGAAGGGAAAGACTAGGGCTCGGATTTCAAATTTCATATGACTACTTACATTCACAACTTTCCGAAGTATTCACGAAATTTATGGAAACCTACTTTGAAGCTTTGACTGAATTTATAGCAATAAATAGAATAAATATACATATACATATATTGATATATAATTTTCTGTAATAATAAAATGTTTTAATCTTTATGGGTTAATAAAATTACGAAGAATAGACAAAAGTAGAAAATGTAATTGAAAATTAAACTTAATTATCAGGAATTATTTCACAATGGCATGAAATTGTATTAAAATTTGTGATCATATTGAAAATGTTTTAAAATTTAAGTAAGATTGACAAAAAAAAAAATTTTCTTCTTTATCTTATTATCAATCGTTTTTTTTCAGTCTGCTGTTATTAGTATTTTCAGTTTGTATATGCACGTATATATAATTCGTAGAAAAGAAAAAACTTAAGCAAATTCAACTTATTATAAAAAGAATGTAAAAGGTGTCAATTTAAAAAAAAAAATAAAAAAAAAAAAATAAATAAATAAATAAATAAATAAATAAAATTCTGGTTTTAAGTATTTGGATATACATGTAAATAATAAAGTAATCACGCTTATGAAGAGAATTTGCAATAAGAGTTATAAAGCTGTCATAATAATTTTACACTATTTAAATATTAACTTCTTCGCACAAGTGACATAGGCAATAACCACGTGCACGAGATTTGGACGTGTAACCTGTCATGTGAAATATTAATATGCACCTATATCTGGGTGCGTGCAAGTACGTTTGCTTTTAATGTTTGTGTAAGTATAGAATTATACTCATTTAGTCAGATACATGTATGAGTACGCTATAAGATAAATTTGTGTTTTGCATATACAAATAATATTATTCCGAACATTTAGTCGCATTTTTATTGAGTTAATACGTGAGCTCTGTCGTGTAAAATTTTATAAGTATAAATAATAAAACATTTTTAAAGAATTATGTTTTTTTTTCTGTACATAATAGTTTTAATGATGTACATTTTTTCCATAAATTATATTTCACTACTCAGACCAAATAGGACTTCCTGACTTCTTGACTACCTTTAATTCTTTGACGTATTTTGTCGGTATTTTAGCAATTGTAATAATTTCGTGATTTGTAAATTATGATATTTCGTATTCTCGAGATGTTTTATCGTCATTTATATTTATATCAAACATAACTTTTCACTATGTCGAGCACCTATCAATTTTGTTTCGCGATGGAAAATCGAAGTACATTAAAAAATCGTAAAAAATGGCAATAACTATTGACTGCTTTTTAAATGAGATTCGTTACATGGAAAAGTCGTTAAAAGTATGTTACACTGATACACAAATAGATATAGAACATGTGAGTTGGAAGCTGCGTGGTCGGATGTGCATTAAGAAGCAAAAAATATTGATTATAGGTGGCCATCATTTCATGAGATTATGAACGCGAACTTTGTCATTAAGAAATTAGATATACATCGCTTACACGCAGAAAGCATAGCCGTAACTCAGTGGGAATTTCACCATAATGTGAAAACGAAAATATTGTCAAGTTTTTAAAATACTCGTAAAATGGGAATAAATTGGAAAATAATAATAACTATTAAAGCGTTTATGGACTTTACGATTAAGTACTTATACAAGACCTGAATGAATTTTGCAACTTTAAATCTCTTTGAAATTGTGTTTTAGATTTACTGAGGTGAATTTTTAAAAGTTTTTGAAAGTTTAAAATAAGCTTAAAAAAGATGAGAAACCTGCTTTTCTTAAATCGATCCATGCTGTATACAACTCATCGTATATGCATATTTTGCGAAGTAACTTAAAGCCTGTCACGTGGTTTATAATTTTTTTAAATATCATTTTTGCAATTGAAGTTTTCCTCCTTGCCTATTCCCAAACATGCATGATCACCAATCAAGTCTTGCAACGTAGTTTGCAGATGAGTATACGTTTCTAGCATATTTTGAACTTTCTTAAGTTTTAGGAAGTCGTTCGTAATTTGGAAATAAATAATAAATACGTATAAAAGTATAGAACTCAATATTCTAACATCTATACCTATTCTGAAAATTTATCGAAGACAGAAAAAAAGCTTTGATAAATGTAGGAAAAGTATCGAAATTCTATGTTTATGGGCATTATCCACTTGTTATTGCTTATTTACCAAAAGTTTTATATACAAAAAAGTATCTGAAAAAAGTTCGTTTTCGTATTTCATGGAAAAGTAGTTCTTATTCAGATTATTTATACCAACTAAATTTCTTTACTTGTTTTAATATTCGGCCTTCACGAAATGTGTATAAAATATATATGTAACATTTGAACCATCAATGGGTTACAATGCTAACCAAATCAAAATGTGTATAATCTTAAAGGCTGTGTTTGCTATCATATACACTGCATGACTTAAATCTGATGCTACAAATAACTGCAGAAAACTTTAGTTTATTTACCTAATTTTCGGATTTTATCTAATAGTGTACTGGCCTCTGTCGATATCGTTGTCTAATGTAAAATTTATATACATTTCGTGAATGCCGTATATTAATAAACAAATAAGTAAAGAAATTTAGATTTATTATGTGTATGTGTGTGTGTGTGATTTTATGAACCATTATAAAGTTATTAAATCACAATTAAACAGCACAATGAGTTGCTAAAAATTAACTTTGAAAAACAACGAAAGAATGGATCGAAAAAAAATCACTCTTCGAACGAGTCAATATATTCAAATAGAAATGCCTGGGAATGAAAATGAGAGCATGATTTATGAATTACCTCGCGTTCGCATAAAGTGAATACGCTAATTCGGAAAGTGATGGCTTATCGGCATCAGGTCTATGGAGCATGTCGATCACTTCGTTGGCGAATCGCACACGGGCGGGGCAGAATGTACGGAATAATAGGCATTATTGACGGGGGAGTTTATCGGTTTCTACCTTGAAATCTTCGGCGAGAGCGCAGCAAAGCGACGGGGAAACGATGACGAAGGTTGAGGACGTCAGGAGGCTATGGAAATGCAATCCGCAGGCAAAGTCGTATCTAATGCTAGTTTCTGTCTGCGTATCAGCGAACGAACCGCCTTAAGCCAATCTCTTTCCGCGATTTCCTTCGTTTTTCCGGAAGACGAACAAATCCTTCAGGCCATAAAATGTTCGAGAAAAATTAGGTACACGAAAAATTTATCTGTTCAGAAAATTCAAGGAAAGATCAATTTATTAACTCGTTTTAATGTATGCAGATGTATGCAGTACAACTTAAAAAACTTTTGATCTATCGACTCATAGTGCAGGCTGCAAAGTTGTCATTAACATGTTTGAACTCACCACTACGTAATCATATACATGCACCTCGCCAGCTGGTGCATGGACTACATATATATGATCACGTGGGTTGAAGAAGCATCAACAACGTCTAAGCAACATGTAAGAGTAAAGGGATTTAATGAGTGCATTATAATAGATATACTTATTCGATTCTAAAAATAATACCTTTATTGTAGAATTGTCGTATGTTTCATGCGCATGTAACAGTCGTTAGAGAACATTTCTTGCACTCAACGTTACCTTTATTTTACTTTACCTTAAGTACCAGTGACGGCACCAGATGTATCGAAATTGTCGGGGACAATATATTTAAACTAGGTATTTTAAGAATTAACGAAGAGGTCATAATATAGTACCTTGATGCTGAAACATGACCATATGACCATATCAAGCATTTCGAACCACATCATCACGGACCAAGTATTTGTTCATCGCTTTGATGTCAAATAGACAATATTGAAGTTTATAGAATAGTTATCCGCAGTGAGCGTTCTCATACCAGAACATAATTTCCCATCAATTCTAGTACCCTAATTCTTCTTGTGCTTTTAATTGATGTAATCTATGTGATTCAACTGCATTAAAAATTACTTGTATTATATTTAAACAAATTTAAACAAAATTCAGAATTGATGCTTAGGTTCCGCATCCTACAGAAAATCGACTAAAATAATGGACTTAGTTTCACTTATGATTAATTGATTTTTAGCTGCATGAGGCTCTTTTGAACTCACCAAAACTAGAACAATTGTAGTTATAGACAATAAATACAAAATTTGCCAGTTTCTCTGTTGAAATAATTATTTGGAGGTTTATCAATAGCCACGAAATAATAAAATGAAGCCATCGATCTGAAGTATGATGTAATATCAACATGACGATTAATTTGTCATGCCGTCATATAAAATGACATGCTCACGCGGTTAGCCAATAACAAGCAACTTCTTCGTCATTCCCCCAATTACGATCACTCCAGCTTTGACGCTTCCCTATGTTTTTTCTCTGTCATATACACACACATATATATATATATATTATTTCCGTTATGTCATCATAAGTTGACTAAAATAATTCATTAAATATTAACGATCCTAAAAGTACCAAGCAAAATACATATCAATAAAATGTTTTATTAATATTATAAAAGAATATTTTTACTTTTCAGGAAAAACTTCGAGTAATTTTTCACTCTTTTTTTTCAAATTATTATCACTATTGCTTAAATTAATCTAAATGTTTGATTTAAGAAAGTTTGAAAGAATACTAGAAAATATAAAGATATAATAAAGTTTTAAAATTTATCGAATATCAAATCTTCTTGCAGAAAGTCATCTAACTACTACAATAAGCGTACAAAATTCGTTATATCATATATAAGTTTGTATAGGCATTTATTTTTACACTCAATAAAATCAATTTAAAAAAAATCAATTAAATCTCCTCTAGAATAGAAATTTATCTTTTTTTTTTTTTTTAATTGTCACGATATATTTTAATTTCTACGAGGTCTTTTTTATGTATTTATTTAAAAAATTTATCGAACAAAAATCTTTTTTTTTTTTAATGAAAAGTAACTTAACGTGCGACATTAAGGGTGGCAGTGTATATATATATATACACTGGCTGCATTGTACCAAATTCCGTTATTTATATACACACATGCTAGAGGGGTTTATATCCTCTGTATATAAATTTGTTATATAATGTTTGAGCGCAAGATCACTGGAAGTAAGTTATTAGTGCTATTACTTGCCGGGTTAAACGCGCGACCATATACAGAGCAATGCAGTTTACGGTATTAGATTTTCAAATCAAACCGTCAAGAACACGAAAACTTTATAATAACACAGGCCTAAATCAACGAAGCATAGTCAGGATTGTGAACGTCTACACAACCGCACTCGCCGCAGAGCGATTCAGTATCCTAGAAACGATTTAAGGCATCTAAGGGATATAAAATTGTATAATTTATATCGATGCTGAAACAAAAGTAGTATAAAATGAAAACTCCCACCATCAGTTTCGATCACTTCGCTTTCATTATAATGTGTAATATTTGTATGAATAAGTACATTAATTCGGTATCTTATATCATACTAAAAATTGGAATTTTCGATATAGTGCTGAGTTACCAAAAAACAATAATTAAAAAAAATGTTAACTCTCAAACACATTTGGTTAAATATCTTTATCAAAAATCTGTTATGAAATCACAAAATATAATTATTTTCTTTTGAGTAAAAACAAAATAGCAATAATTAAGCTTAGTTTAAATGTATAAAATTAAAATAAAACTGAAAATATAACCGTAATAAAATGTTTTTATATTTTATTAATTAATAATTTCTTTATATTTATTAATTAATAATTTCTTTATATTTTAATACACTGCATCGGTCACTTTCTAAAATTCCATAAATGACGATTCAACTCGATTTCATATCTTCCAAAGGTACAAAAATTCTGACATTCCTTCGAAATCGGTACCTAATCGCAATTGGGGATATTGAAGTCGATAACTAGGTTGGAAGGTTGCGAAAGTTATTTAATTAATTCAGTAACTTTCTGTTCAATCAATAGTTTGATAGACATACGTTACACATGCAAATTTAAATTGGGAGTAAAGTTTAGATAGAGTCTATTTTATACCTTGCGGTTAAAAAAATATTTTCAGTGACTTTATTAACGAAAAATTAAAATAAACTTTAATTGATCATCAATAAATTATATAATTGTACATTCATGCTAATGCGAATTAATCTCAAATGTTTGCCTAGCTAGCATATACATACGTAGACTTAACAAGTTAAGCATGACACAATTCAACACTAAACGTTCGAACTCGGCATTACCCCTACAATACTCCAGTGAGCCGTATGAAATAACATCAACTCTCCAGTGCCCAATTCAGTTAAAGAAAAAGAATAATGTCTCTTGAAATACAATATACAACGTCACTTGTTCACCATATCGTATCGAATATTTTACGTATATAATAACGTTAGTGTCTTATGTCTCCGCGTTTCTTATTTTCCATACTTCTTTCTCGGGTATAGTATTCATACACACAATAGTGTAGAATACTTTATGCGTATATATTGCAAATAAGTTTTCATTATTAAACGCCTCTTCTATTACAGTTATGTTTTTTCTATACCGATATAAGTTTAAAATAATAAAAATGTAAAGTCATTTCGGTTTATATATATATATATACCAAAATCTCTAAACGTCATATCTCTGTTCAAACTTAACTGCTTATAAAAATATCTTTTTTAATAATGTTACTACGAATATCAGAAGCTAAAGTGACATTTTTCTGAAAACCTACCCGCACCTATAAAATGCATAAAATTACCTAAAAATGCATTAATTATAATTTTTTCTGCGAGTGATATATCACACGTGAAAGAAGTGTATTAATTATACACGGCAAACGAGAATGGCATTAAATCCTAATTCTTTCCTTCGATATAATCTTGCGATACAGTTCTCGTGCGCATTACATCTTCGTTTACTACCGGATTCTACTTTGTTAGTGTAATCACTAGTCAAGTAGATTATCGACGAGCGACTGATCGGCTAACGCTCAGAAGATAGGGCCATTTGCATCCTAGAAGTCCATCACTTTGATCGTCAGACAGGTTTTCCTCAGTGCTGACTTTTTAAAGAAAAGCGTCTCGACGACCTCATAATTACGTGGATACCTGCGCCGGCACGCAACTCCGGGACTTCACTGCATATCGTCGCCAGTGACGTCACGTCGTACTTGACCTGCTTATACTGCAAATGCACCGAGTAATCGCCACGATTAAGGTATCACCTTTTTAAGTGAGAAAATAATAAAGAATCTATTATTTTAACAGAGATCAAGTATGAGGTATATTATTTCCGTAATCAAGTAAAACTCATATAGCGCACATATAAACGATTGACTCGAGTAGACCTGAAATGAAACTATCAGATTTACTAATATTTCAACATTTTTTAAAAATTCCGCTTTATTTTTTGCAACACTAAACGTAAGTCAACTAAATGTAAGTCAATACATAAAGTGGAACTGTGTATAGGGAGAATGATCGAAAGTGCATTCACTCTTACATGCACTATAGTATATCCGCACTCAGGTTTTAAAGTTTCACATCATCCCTAGTAGAAAATTACTCCAGCTTCAGAACATTTTTCTAGGCTCTCTATGATAAAATTAACTGAGCTCAGAAAATAGTCATAAACTGGTCTCATTTTCTATTTATATCGCATAAAACCATTTCCCCCATCAGGGACCCCGAATCAATTTCAAATAAAAAAAAATACAGGATGAAATTCATGCAAGAGATTATTTGACACAAAACTGTAATTGAGTCGTACTGATTAGATTTTAATTTTTTCTGCGGTTGTAATAATGAATGAAATATAACAACACAAAATATTATAGCATATAAATATTATTAGCACAAAAAGAATATTTCAAAATTACGCGGTATATGGAGTTTCATTTCTATAAGGTGGTGGGATATTACAGGCAGCTCAAGATTACTACTCATATAGTCACTTTATCTCCTTGCGATGATGTCTAATTTTTATGTTTAAGCAAAGGGAGAAGGACGACCAATATAACAAAACTAATGCGACAGCGAGCATGATAGGCATTTTGAAAATAATTCAAGATACGTGACATGGCGGACCTTGAACAATTATTTTATTTTCTATTTTGTTCACTAATTTTGTTGTACATGTACATTCAGAAAATTTCTTTTATTACAATTTTTAATATTTAATATAAGGTAGGTATGGAATTGTAACAACTTTTCTTTTTTTTTGTAATTAATTTTTTATTTTTTTTTTTATTTTACTATCTTCAAACATTATTTCTTATTTTTTGTCTACGAAAATATTAGTTTTACTGAAAAACAAAACGATATTATATGTAATTGAAGACGTGCCATGTCCAGGGCGAGATAATGAAGATATCCTCATAACGTGTGGGCATCCTCATTTCATGTACGACTTTATAAGTTCCAAAGAATAATACTGTATTATACACAACAATGTCAAAATATGCAGCTGCAGCATTACAGAATGATGATTACATTCTTATATCGAAAATTCCAATTTATATGACAACATTAATATAATGTTAAGAAGTAAATATATTCAGAATAAATATATTAATTTTTCTTCATTAATCTTAAATCGCGATATAATATAGGAGCGATTGGTTATCGGGAAGAAATTCCCAAAGTATAAAGACCACACCCTATAGTGTGTATATTATGTATAATGATTTTTTTCTTGTGCCCTCATAGATGACTACGTCATGCATAATCGTAACCAAGCAGTTGCAATGTTTATAAAAAATGTAAAAAAATATTTATAATCCATATACAAGCC
>JAPYZR010005681.1:0-10760 GCA_030522945.1 Trichopria nigra
ACCGTCCTCGTAAATTTAACATGGGAAATGATAGGGAAATAAAAAACATGCAAATTTATGTAAATGTCCTCGTAAACTACTCTTCTAACATATATATATGTATACATATGGTCATATATCGTTATATCTCAATTATATATGACCATGTATAATTATATATGGATTTTGACCGGATATATGTATATATGTATATATATGGTCATATATCGTTATATCTCAATTGTATCTGATCATATCTGGAACAGATATGAGCCAGATATAACCATATATGATCCAGATATAACCATATATGATTCAGATATAACTATATCTGAATCCATTTTTTCAAATAAAATTTCATGAATTATGGAATTAGCTTCAGTGATGGATGCTAATTTCCCTTAAGACGTCGGAGAAATTTATTTTTGAAATATGTCGATAATTTCAGCTGCTCATGACATAAGTATAATTAATGCTTTTGTTATTCTTACTGCTTCGTAAAGCTTTCGGGAAAGTTATAATATAATATCAGTATATATTTCGTTATTTACTATATATATGTATATAGCATATATATAATATATATAATGTAGAATAGAATAAGCCTTTCGCCGTATTGAACCGTATCACTATAAAGCCATTAGGTATAACAATTGTGATTGTCATCTGAACTGGTCGTTTTCACTTGATGCATAAATTTCACTTTATGACTTACGTGCCCTAGACTTATCAGTGCCATTTGCTGAATATTCCTATTATCAGGATGAATTAAACCATTAAATAGCTTCAAAAAATGATATAAAAGTAAATGTTGATTTTCAATGTCCAAAGTAGAAAAATTTGATTGTTTAATATTGAATCAAATAAATGGTTTAAATAATTTCCTAAAAATTACGTACAGTTTTATATAAATTGTACGTAAATTGTATATGAAGTATAGAGAACTTGTTTCAGGTAAGATAATATAATTTTTTACGATTTTTTTATTTATTTATTTATATTAGGTTATATACAAATTATATAAAAATCTTAAACAGTGGTTTACAAATTATTTATAATTTCATAAAATTATGTACAATTATGCATAAATTGTAAACGAATTGTGCGATACTTTTTCATATCATAAAGATAATACATTTTCTTTTCAATTTCATACAAATTTTGTATAATGGTTTTTAAATTCTATACAAAGCTTATGTACGAATTGAATAAAATATTTATATAATTATCTGTAAGAAATTACATTTTATGATATGAAATAGCATCATACGCTATTCGCATACAATTTATACACATTTGTATAAAATTTGTTTGAAATTGTAAAAGATGTATCATCTTTATGGTAATAAAAAGTATCGTACACATCATATACACTTGGTCTACAATTGTTACTTAATTTTTGTGAAATTGTAAACAATTTATATACAATTTTTATATATGAAAAGAATTTGTACAAAATTGTAATATCTCTATGATATGAAAAAGCATAGTACATTTCGTACATGATTTGTTTACAAATTGTACACAATTGTACGAAATTTGTATGAAATTGTAAACGCAATTTGTAACAAATTGTAATATATTTATAACATGAAAAAGCATCGTTCATTTCGTATACACTTCGTCTACAATTTGTACACAATTGTACAAAATTTTTACGAAATTATAAACAATTTGTAAACAATTGTTTACAATTTTAATATGATTTGTAAAAAATTATGATATGAATAAGCATCGTAAGCTTTATATACAATATGTGTTCAATTTGTATACAATTTACACATAATTGTTCACAAGTTCATAAGAAATTGTACATCATACGTAGTATACGATATTTTTTCATAGTATAAACGTGATACAATCTTTTAACAAATTATAATAAACAATTTGTAAACATTTGTTTACACTTTTTATAGAATCACTTCTCGATAAAATCATATATTCAATGAATGTGTACAATTTGTATAATGACTCCATAAACATTTTTACTCAATAATACATAACATTCATTTGACTGATCTTGAAAAGAACAATGAATGTGTGTTGGCGTTCGCAAAATATTTCGAGTATTTTAAACTCTTGCTATTCGGAACGGTTGCGCTTGTAGCTAATGGTATATTAATACTTTGCCGGTGTCATAATTGACAATTATAAAACATAATTGATTAATGTAGAAACTCGGTTACGAAGAAAAAACGCATTAAAATCCATTGTTTGTTGAAAATGTTCTCATGGTGCTTAAACATTAATTGACAATGTAAATGCAAATATTTTTCAATAATATTTTGTATTTCTTATATGTCATTTGACATGTGTAGAAAATATAAAATTTTAAATCGCAGCTATACTAGCTCGCTTTATAATTATAAGAAATTGACATCGATATTTTTCATTTGAGATCTATATTAAAGAGGACGCTAAGTATGCGTGGCCTTTGCTCCGAACAACTTTTTCGATAATAAAATTCTACTTTGCACGTTAAAATTTGAATAATTCAAAAAGCAATAAGCGAAACACATTTCCGTGAGTTACATATGTTTTCCGACACATTCATCCGATGACCTATTTTCAATCCAATATGTTGCCATAGACCAATGGTTTTTCATATTCCGAGTCATTGAAATTTATTGGATTTCTTTAATCAATTCATAACCGAGTGATGAATAAAATTTGACTTCCGTAAAAGGTACGTAATCTTTCTTAGTGAAGCCTTTAGGTATCAAGAATCGAAAAAAAAGCTCTGAAGTAATTATTTTATCAATTCTGACGCTTTAATATTCAGTATTAACGTGGAATGGTCTGATGGCTTAACAGACTAACAGAGGAATGTATAATTTTCATAAAAATCCAAACCTCCAGATGTCCATCTCCAGCGAAGTGTATATATATATATATATATATATGAATATTTCAATTTTGTTGAAATAACCTTTTCCTTATATTATATCATCATTAGAATATATTTTAATTCATGGCGAGTGGAAATCCGGACATTTTGGCCGCCTTCGTTTCAATATCGGCTGAAAATCGAACGCTAATCTGATGTCCGTGATCCACAGAAGCTTTAATTAAAAACTTGTTCGAATTTGCGAGAGGTGGTGACATTCAGCAAATTGGTTCATTTTGGAGTCGCAAATAATGACTCTTCGATGCGTGATACGGCAGTGATAGGTTAAGTATGCCATAATTGCGTTCGTATTTAAAAATTTGTTCGAAATATAAAACTAACTTAATGCAGTATCATTTAGGGGTCCAATATATAACAATTATACTTTATTTTTCATTTACAATTATACTTAATTAAATATTTCTTATTTGAAAAAAAAGAAGAATGTATAACTTTCTAAACAAAAAAGATGATTTTAAAGGCAGATTAAAAAGGTTTTGTATAATTTAAATTTGAAGAGCCACAATGAAACAGTAAAATGACACGACCAAACGTTGGAAAATGTCAAAAACTGCATTAACGTGGATTCAAAAGTATTCGTTATAAAGAAAAAAGTTTTATTCTTTTTAATCCTATATTATCTATATAATATATTTAAAAAAAAGTTGTTAAAACGTTAAAACGTGGATTTAAAAGAATTCGCTGTAACAAAATCAATCTATTTCTTATTCGTTTTAATCCTTTCTAATTCAAATTTACACCTTACAATACCTTTTTTTAAAACTATTTTACTATTTTATTATTTGACTTGTTACAGAGGATGAAGATGGTCAAAACGTAAAAATGAAGAACTTTTTTGATTTTTCACTATAAGTGTCCGACCTATTTTTTACGCCTAGTGAATAAATGAACACCATTAGCATATTCGTCGATATCTTCAAAACACTACCGCAATGAAAAGTGTAATTTTGCTAAAGCATGTTTACCATGTATATATATATATACCTGTTAAAAAAAAATATATATATATATATATATTTTAAAAGAAATTTAAACAAATTTTTAAATGTTCATCAACCAACTTCTCAAATTTAAATTCTATAATGATAAAAAGTATCTTTTTTTCAATCAACCTATAAATTCATGTTTCATGAAATATTTAAAGAGTCACTTTTTAAAACATTTTTATAAACATTTTAATCGAATGGAAAAATTAAGATTTAAATTGGTATTACGACATTGAGAAAAAAAAATCCGCAACGTACACTGCTGATGAAAGAAATTCATATACTCAAGTAGCTTGTAGATATATCTAATTAAAAGAAAAAAAGAAAGAAAAAAAAACAACAACGTGGCAAATTAAAACCGGCCAGCTGCTTTGAAAACTCCTTTGAAAATAGTTGGCGCCAGAAAATTATCGCATTATGAAATAATTCCGCAATCCGCCAGGCAAAATTTTTCCCTGAGTCTGTGCAGGTACATTATATTCGCGAAAGCTGGAATCCCGGGCGGAAGTTTAATTTTAATAACGAACCGGGCACGGAATGAGAGAATTTTCATTGTCGGATCCTACACACGTACGTATATAGTGTCTCTATGAATATATATAGGGTGTCGCTGATAAGCTGAAAAGTATATTTCGTTCCTGTATAATATTTCATCATTGCTTCACCTGATGCAGGACAAATCGACGTCCAGAATCATTAATGTACCTATAGATCATTGATTCCAAGGATTTTTTGTTCGATGGAATTCGTGAGCAACGTAGTATCACCTGAATACAAAATAATTTTCGCCAATTTCAAAAAATCAATTTTCCTGATCCTATGATCGTACCCCGTCAAGTCTGGTGACGGAACGCATAGCTGTCAGGTCGTTTCCTAGGAGCTTGCACACACAGGGGACCCGACTCTCGAGGGAGATATGAGATCAATGAGGCCGTATTAATTATAACAAGCAAGAAGAACCCTCGACGGGCTTCTTCGAACTCGGCTGGTGGTACTCACCCTTCCTCTTGGCTGCTCCGCCATTATAGCTGAGAGTATTTCAAAATTACGGAAAAAGCAAAAAAAAAAGGAACGGTATAGCGCCAATGTCGAACCTCCAGTATCGTCCCTATGGAACTACCTGAGTTTGTCATATATTCCTTCGTATACGCCGATACAAAGACTATATCCAATTAGAATCAGGTTTTTTTTTGTTAATGGTGGGGGATAATCAAAACAATCATATTTTGAAAAATTTGTTAAACGCATGTCATTCCCAATTGAGTATAGTAAAGAAATAAGTGAATGTCTTAAAATTCGAGGAAAAATACAAGGAATCTAACAGTTATCGGTTTTTTAAAATCGACCAATTAGAGGTCGAGATATCCAAGATTTTCAACAAAATAACACATAAAAATTTAAAAAATCGTATGTTTTTGAATTTCTTGAGAAAGATAACGGACAAATACTTAAAATAGTCGGAAATGTATACTGAATCGAAAAGTCATTGGTTTTCGAAAATTGATAAAATAGATGTCGAGATATCCTGGATTTTTTGCAAAAGAAATATGCAAAATTTAAGAAATTTTTTTTCTTTCTCGGTTTATTAATAAAAAATATATCATAATAATAATTAACAAGTGTCCAAAGTAATCGGGATTGAATGTTGCATGAAATAGTAATTGGTTTTTTAAAGTTTAACAATTAAAATTCGAGATATCTGCGATTTTCGACAAAATAAAGTTTTACATGTTTCTTTTGTCAAAAATCGCAGATATCTCGACTTCAAATTGGTCGATTTGAAAAAACTAATCATTCTTTGATTCAGTATATATTTCCAGGTATTTTAAGTATTTTCTCATTATTTTCTTCAATCAACTGAAAAAGTTACGATTTTTTGAATTGTGACATTTTATTTTTTTGAAAATCGGAGATATCTCGATTTTTAAATGGTCAATTTAAAAACACCGATTATGTTTTCATTCGATACATTTTCTTCGAGTATTTTGAGTACTTGCTCGATTATTGTTACGATATGTATTTTGTTTTAATAGAGAAGGATATAAAATTTCTGAAATTTTTAAAAATTTCTTTGTTTGTAAATCGCTGATATCTTCACTCCTAATCGATCAATTTCAAAAAAACTATCACTGTTCGATTCGGTATACATTTCCGAATATGCTAAATATTCGTTCATTGTTTTCCTTAATCAACTATATGAAAGATACAATTTTTTAAATTCTACTTTTATTTTTATTGAGCCATCGGCGTTGATAACTAAAGTTTCTACAGACATATAGTAAATTACACAAACCTCCATTTTGATATGGAATTTTCGTCAGAGCGTCTCAGCACTTGCGTATTTTTCCACCTTATGTTTTTACCATAGACCCATACGAGCAACGACACAAAGGCGCTTTTATATTTTCGAAACGATCCAAGGGAAAATATTCTTTCGATTAAATTCCCGCCCGGGGATCTGAAAATAACGAGGCCCGTAGAAAAATATCCCTGTATTCTTACCAGGCATCTGCTATTTTAAGAATTAAGAAAACTTCGTTCAAGCGACATGCTTTTTTTCCAGGTGCGAACCGAAGTTATTTTGAATATAGCGTGATAACAAAAAAAAAAAAGAAAGAATCAAAATTTACGTCAGTGCAATCGAAATGTTCATTTTATTTCTACTATATAATTGCTATAATTTTTGTTATTTTCATATTTTCTTCACTTTCATATTTTAATAATCGCATGAATTGTAATAAATCTGATGTAGTTGCGCTATATAATAATCACGTGCATCATCACATTGTGGATTGTACAAATACAAATCACCATTAGACATTCCACATAGGCACGATGGAGTTTTTCTTATATCCAACTGGGAATTAGACATCCGCTTGATATGTATACCAGAACAAGAATAAATTTAAAAAGCCTTGATGGTTATCCCGTGGGTCAGTTTAGCATTCGAGTTCTGTACGTGAAGAATGGCGCTGGTCGTATGAAAAAAAAAAACATTGTAAAACTATTACAAAAATTTTGACAAACTATCGAAACATTAAATAGTTTCGCAACAGTTTTTGTTTGTTTTTATAACGTGACGATTTTTGTTACATTTCATCAAACGTAATTTTTCATGATTAATTTTTTTTCCATGAAAGATTTAAAATGTTAAAAATTACAAATAAGCTCGAAATCTACTCTTTATAATAATTGTCCCATATATATATCGGGTGTGTCCTATTAATGACGGATAACATTTGAAGGGGTGATTCGTCCAAAAATTATTTTGGGTTGTCCCTTGCGGCCAATTCAGTTACATTGCGATGAGGGGCCATCGAGAAACATTTGGTACGACATTGATTTACTAGTTGGCCCCTCGTGGCGGTGTATTTGAATGGCCCGCAAGTGCCAACCGAAAACATTTCGCTTTTATCTTTTTTAGGACTTTTTATCTCGAAATTGTACAATATTACCCGTCGCACGATAATTAAAACTATTGTCACTAATCAAGTACGGATAAGTCGTTACTATATAATTAAACTCGTATAATTCTTACGACTATTCTATACCCTGTCGTAAACAGTCGTAAATATTAATTTAGAATTCCAGCAGGCATTCATTGTATTTTTCGTCAAATGTCAAGAACTAATTGATTAATTAAGTGCGCTCGTAAAAATGCGCCATGATGACATAGCGCGTTAGTATTCTTAGCCGCGTCGTTGTAAAAGCGTCCTTCGCGAATTGCAAAAAATGTTTCGACATCGTAAAGTCGCGGAATGAATTGTTCCATTATACTACCCTACTAAAGATTTTATTCTTGGGTGTTTCCACGCGGGGTCGTCGGATTATGGCGAACATCCCCTGCACTACTATACATCAGGTATATAACGCGTGTGGGTCGTTAAAGTTTGCCATTTCGCTGCTCCGTTGATGTTCGTCTACGGCCACACGAAACATTACGCAGGTGCATGCAAATACATCCGGCAAATCGTGGAGGAAACCGCTGCTGGCGAAATAGATCATTTAATCGGGTTACCATTCCCGAACGTTTCTTCTTTGTCCGTGCGGTAATGCGCTGCTGGAAATGCGGGTGATAGGAGCAAAATCTAGCTTTACAATCTATATATGTTGAAACGATGCAATTGTCGGATCCATGTGGCATTTGATTTTCTTTCCGCGTGACACAGTTGGAAATTTACTACAAATTTATCTAAGTTTTCATTTTTGTCCAGACAAGCTATACACTGGATGTACAATGGACGTAAATTTTCATTCCATGAACGAATGGACATCCAGTTATTAATTAAGTGAATCGTCATCAGCTTTAACTTCTTCGACTCAAACATACTTCCATTTCGTAAGCAATAAAAAGAGAGTAAAAAAGGAAAGTGTATATATGTAGGAATTGGTTGGAGATGTCCGAAACCCTGGGAAGTGTTCCATCTAATGTCGATTCCGGTGGACCGATGCTTCAAGTCCATACCGATGTTCCGCAGTTTCGCGAACAATGTTAATTAACGGTGATGGAAGGCGACATAGAGCGGTAACTATTATTAAGTACCGAAATGCCAGCCGAGTTCCGTCAACCTGCCGAAACCGCACTCGGCATCGCTCGAACCGCGATTGTTCTGTTTTTTGAACAATAGGCCGTTGTAATTCGGACGATTGGGCGTAGGACGCTTTGTTTCCCATACGTATACCCTCTGTAAAATGGTCTTTTAGCGTGGCAGATAGTTGCAATAACGGCGAATGTGCTTGGTAGATCTTCATCCTTGAAAATGGCAATTTCTTTCGAGTGGATTTTTTTTTTAATGTATTCTCGAAATGAATTTTTGAAGATTTTAAAATGAAGATGAAATATCGATTAAATGGACATGAAAAAATGTTTCATTCAGGAAAAAGTCGAACCAAACTCTATTGGCTAAAAATATCAACAATTAAAATAATATTGTAAATAATAAAAAAAAAATCGGTTTTTCTAAAATATTCTAAAAAATTTCTAAAACACAAGTATTCTTCATACGTAAGCTTAATACGTTTATAAGATATATTTTTTTCAGAATTTTTCGTATTCTAATTTTATAAAAAAAAAAAAAAAAACTTTTATTTGATAAACTATAAAAAAAATGTTCTTTAGTCAATATAATAATATATCACTGATTACGAATTGGAAATCAGATTTTCAAAATTCAAAATGGCGTAAACATTTTATTAAATAATCATTTCACGAAATTTTGAAAAATAAAACAATTTTCTTGGAAATTTTTGCAGACTTTAAGGAAACTAAAACGTATATACTTGCATGTATAAAATGTAAAAATATAAACAATTTTCAATGAAAGGTAAATATTAATTTCAATTTAATATTTTGATTTTTATACTTTTACTAATGGACCGGTAGAAAAAAATTGTAAATGCAAAAATCGAAAAATTGGTAAAATATTGAGAGTATAAATTTGGACGAATACTCGACGCGAAACCCAAAATTAATTCGGATACAAATCCATTCAAATATTGTGCTTACCATTTGATTTATGACTTTGCTAAGTATAACGATTTGACTTTGGAACGTTGGCTGAATTGGAACGTCGGGTAAAGGGATGCGACACTAACGACCGTAATACGTAACGAATACACCAATTATTGATCCACTGATTAAATTTAATTCCAAACCCGAACGGCTTTTGCCAAAGTAATTTTATGTAATTTCCTCGACAGCCAAAGTTTCGACAAGGAAACGTCGCATCAAATGCTTCATCCTTTGATGGTATTAGAAAACATTTTTTAACGGCATTCTCTTATCCTCTACTAGATCACAACCTAATATCACTTTGAACCTGAGAAATAACCAATAAATTACTCTTCTTTCAGCTATCAATGAAACGTTACTTCGATTTTCCGCTTCTTTTTCAGGACGCAAAGTTCGATTTTACGCACACGTGGAGGAATATTAAGAGGTCTTAGTTGTGTTTTCAAATAATATTAATAAAGTTCGGAATCGAACGGAACCCAACGAAATCTCTGTCGATAACGTCAATTCCTAACCTGAAATATTCAAATTAAACGGAAAATGTAAACATTTTCAAGCCCAAATCGATTATATGCGAATCGATTTCACTTAAAGTTTCTCTGTATGTAAAATGTATACGTGCACCCTAAAACGATTTGTAAATTGAAAATTTTCATAGACAATCCGTTATTTATCAGTTTCAGAGTAGATCCCTGTATTGACGTTATCGACACGTTAGCTTCCCTTTAAGGTGGTTCTAAAGTAGAGCAGTTACCGACCTAACCCCTAAACAGGGAAAGTATAAATAAAGAAGGATTTAAACATTTTTTCAAAATTCGGGCTTTGGAAGTGTGATTTTACATAACATATACAATCTTCAAAAAAATATTGCTGAAATTGGTTCAAAATTAAACTAGAACTAGGGGCTTCGCCCCCTGGACCCCTGGCGCGCTATCGCGCGTAGATCGTTTCGCTCGCAAGGTTAACCGTGTTCGGCCCTTCGGGCCTCACCAATTTCAAATTCAAAGCTCATCGTAATCTGTATAAAATTCTCTACAATCTGGGTACCGAATCATCTCCGTAGATTGAAAAGCGACCGCGAAATCACACTTTGAATTTGCAAACTAGTCAATTTTTCTACAATTTTATTGTTTTTTTTGTAGGTTTCTGGTCCTGTTGACTTGATTGACAACCCAAAGCCCGAAAAAAAAATACGTCAATCCTTTTTTATTTATACTTTTTCTGTTTTGAGGTTAGGTCGGTAACTGTTCTACTTTAGACCCCCCTTAAGGGGATTCTCCAAATACGAAAAATGTAAATTATAAATGATTAAAACGTTTTTTCAAAATTTGGGCTTTGGAAGGGTGATTTTACATGACATATATAGTTCCTCAAC
>JAPYZR010005682.1:0-16989 GCA_030522945.1 Trichopria nigra
AGATATGCATGTTATCCAGGGGCCATCTTCTATAGTGATATATTTCAAGCGTTTATTTCACTTATAAAAATTGCCCCTACCAAGTTTATTTGTATATAGTCATTTTCTGGTTGGGTATAGGTATATTTAAAAAATTAATCGAAAAATTGTTAAGGTGTCTGGAGGGCTGCAAATGCGAATTGAAACATTTAAACCATTTTTTGCTCTCATTTTACGAGTATAATTCAAAATGCATATGTTTTTCAGAAAGAGGAGGCTAAAATCTACAAAAAACATATACCCAAGTAGTTTATTACCTGTTCGTATGGTCCCAAAACAATATCAAATAACTTGCAGTTTTTGAATTCATTAAATTCAAAATACGCTGTATATATATATATTTACCAAATCAGTATTCAAATCCAATATGTGGTCAAAAATGTTGTATTTATATGTGCCAATGATGGTAACTTGGTAAAGTTGAAATTAAACAAAGTTGAAATTAAACAAAATTTCAAAAAAGGTGGTCCGTTTGGCGTGGAATAACGTCCAATATGTAAATTTTACAATAATAATATTGGGCTGAATGTAGGCAGTAAGTGGACAGAAAATGTTTAGGTAAATCGTCGTCCCAGATGCGCCTAAAAATGTTGGACAGAAACTGGGTGCAAATTGTATAAAAGATTTATCTAAACAAGATATCTAATTAATATCAAGGAAAATATGTCACAATACAACAATAGGAAACTGGTCAGTTATATTGTGCACAAAGTAGACAATGAATAAGTATATTATAGCCAAAAAGTTTCGAATAATTAGACCCAATTTCTATCAGGAAACAGTATATATATATATATATATAAATGTCATATATATATATATTTTTTTCCAAATATAACGGTTTTCGTTTTGCAATTTACAATTTTGTTTATTTTTCATTATTTGTCCAACATACTGATGATGGTTCGAGAAAAGTCGAGATTAAGAATAGTATTATTTGGCCTTAAATGTAAAAACTGCATTGACCTAGTTTTTGGATTCATTAAAATGGTTATCGTTGTGACAAAAAGCGATAACTTTTCTCCTAGTGCCGTGAATAATACGGAATTATCGTTCTTTAACTATCGAATCGTCCATACATTTTGTAATCGGTTTAGAATACGATAAGATTCTTTTTTTTTTGTAGTGAAAGTTACAATGCAGGTATTTACCTTAGGTATACATACTACGTCCGACGTGACGTGTATATATATAAGAAGTCCAATACACAAAAATAAATATTAAAAGTTACACATTATGAGAATTATTTACGGTTAAAATTGATAAGTTTGGAATCTTACAAATATCCGAGTCCCATAACTGATGTTCATACCGAAAATAATCAATTGATCTTGACGATATTTCGCGTTAATTGCGTATACCAGTACTGATAACATTGATATATGACTAAGTCGCGATTTGACGCGACTCAATCGAGTCGGTCACGTAATGTATCCAAGGCGACTATATACGAGACGTGAAAAATGTAGATGAATCACTTCCGGGCTACGGGTAAATTACGAGATGCACCGCTCGTCAGTGCATGACATTACACTGACAAACAGCTGTTTCGCCGGCTTCGCCCACGCATATATAACGTAACTTTTTTCTCACGCATCTCTCGAGACGCATCTTGGATTTCCTACTTGGGTTTTTGCACCGAAATCGGATTTGATATTCGTGGTTGGAAAGAACTCTGGAAACGAAACTGATTGAATTATGACGCCGTTACTGAGAAACGGCTCGTTTCCTATACAAATTTTTTGTATTTTTTGTCACCACTCTGAGATTTAAAAGTATTTCATATAGTGCGACTTCCGAAATATTTGACGGTAAAATGTCGTATAAAAAAGCAAAGATCTTTCGAAAAACGTGTAAAACAAATCTTTTTTTTTTTTTTTAAGAATTTCTCGAATGTGGAATTGTAATCCTATCAAATATCATTTTGCATAATATATCACTCAATTCGAAGCCAGTTCTTCAAAATTCAAAATGGTGGAACAAATATTGCGAAAGGGATATGTAAAATTATTGTAATTTTTGTAATGTTTTTTTTTTCTCTATTCACCAAAAGTAGTATATATCTTAAATTTCTAGTAAAATAAAGTGGGACTTTTGTTCTTTGGATATCAAGAAATTATATTAGGTCTACCATTTTCAATTTTGAAGAACTGACTTCCAATTCGAATTACGTCTTTACTCCGAGAGAATATAAAAAGCATAAACTATATATTTGAAAAATGTGTAACGGATTATTTGCGTATTGCGATTATTTTACTTGACAATTATCCGTCACGTAAATCTATATGAAGAAAGAGAAATACGACTGCATACCACCGTGCATCCTACAGAGTCAAGGGTTTCAGAAGTAAAACGACAAAATGTAATCGACGCTTACAAGAAACAGTAAAAACTTATCACTTTGCATTGTTCAGCTCTTTTCTCGACGCAGCTCGTCCTACTCTGCAATTTCTTTCAGAAACTTGAAACGCGTTCTTGAAATGCAATTCTGATTCATGGTTCTTGGATGACAAATAAGTCGAGAACATAATAATCGTTCCGTTACTTCTACAATTCACTAATTGTGGATTTGATTATATGGACATTATGGCGGGTAGAATATCTTTCGACTAACTGAAGCTACAGTCGAGGTAAAGCAGGTTATCACACGCGTACGCACCCTATTCGAATAAAACAATGGATATATATTGTATCAAAATTCGTGTAATAATACAATGTATTCATATCTACAACGATAAAACAATCAACAATAAAATAATAAAAACTGCCAGACTATTGTAACCGTGTCATTTGATGTATACGTGTTTGAATTTGCAGTCAAACAATATACCTATATCATCAATACCAACTCGGCTCTTATACAGGGTGTCCCATAACTGGAGGATATAATTTTAGGAGGCGATTCTTCATGAAATTTGAAATCAAAAAGTCCTGTACCAAAATTCGATCCTACGCATAGAATTTGAATGGCGAGCAATTGAAGTTAAAAAAAAAAAATTACTTTTTTTGCAATAACTCGGCTCATTTTCAACCTATATTAACGAGTGATGGCGTATTTTAAAGATTTTTTCAAGCTCAACAATTTCTCTTTAAGAGCATATTATCTGAGATGAATATTTCGCTAGTTATGGCCTCATAAAGGGATAAAATTGCCTTTTTTGCGGTTTTTCATGTCTAATTTCATCACTAATTTGCTGAGGTTTAACGTCTCCCCATGGACTCAATTTTTATCGAAACGAAACGTGTGAGGTTACAAATTCTTCGTCTTTTCAATCTCAACAACTTTGTTTATATGCTATTTCTCCAGCTATTTACCGAAATGAGTTAGACACGAAAAACCGCAAAAAAGGCAATTTTATCCCTTTATATATAACTATAGTGAAATATTCATCCCAGATAATATGCTCTTAAAGAGGAATTGTTGGGCTTGAAAAAATCTTTAAAATGCGCCCTCACTCGTTAATATAGGTTGAAAATGAGCCGAGTTATTGCATTGCTCGCCATTCAAATTCTATGCGTCGGATCGAATTTTGGTAAAAGACTTTTTGATTTCAAACTTCATGAAGAATCGCCTCCTGAAATTTTATCCTCCAAGATACCCTTTCATCGAGTTACATTATATTTGTCGTTTGTCGACTACAAAAATGGGGGTGAAAATATTAAGAGATTAATGTCTCTAATACTTGGGTGGTTAACCAAAGATTCAGGAAGTGATAATTAAAATAAAATGTGGACAATCGTAAAGAGGTGTACTTACTATTTTTATATACGCGTTATCGATCGAGAGGACATTGTATAAATAAATTCCGTAAATTAAGTTCTATAATAATTTTCCACAGATATATGCAACTGCAGACGCATATAGACCTATACTTTGTATCGATTGTAAAGGGCATTAGCCCGTATATTTTGAATAAATAAATAAATAAATAAATAAATAAATATATGCAAGCTTCACATCATATAATAGCGTACGATAGCAAACACCTCTACTACGATTATATTTTTATGTTAGAAAACGGCATAAAAAAAAATTTTCATAAATACTAGATATTAACAATGATTAATTGTAAAAGAAGGAAAATGTATATATATACAGGACTATTTTATTAAGGAATCAACTCGCAGTTGATATCATTTTCAAACAATCTATATAATTTACCGTTCTTATATACGAAGACATTCTGCGCAGATATAGGTATATATCATTGTTTTTTCACCTAAAATGTATCAATGTAATTTATAAATATTCCGAAGAATGTCTAAATTATATACAGTGACATTTCTTGTTTTCATTATAAACAATAATGTACATCGACATTCAGCCATTGTAAGCAAATTTTTTAATAAGACACGTCAAAAACTAAAGATTATAGTAAGTAATGCTTATTTTTAATTGTTATCAAACTTGTATGCATTTTTATCCCTTACTGAAGTTTTATTTTCATTTACATTATATACGTATATATAATCTTGATGATAAAAAGTAGCACAATTCGTTTTATAAAATTGGCCGGCAAATGACACGCGTGTAAGCAAGATCTGCCCTACTTTTAAATTTAAACGAAAGCAAATATTCGACAAAATTCAATTGTTGCACGCAAGTATTATGCAAATTTGAATTTTTCAACAATTTATAGAATCTTACAATATTTGAGTTCTACTATTACGTATTTAATAATTTTGTTTCACAATGAATTATTATTCTTTATAACAACATATCTACAATTTTGCATCAGTTTATTTACAAAAAGACATACATACATACATTTACATAGAAATATAAAAATATTATACAAATGAACTTTAATATTTCAATTGTTTAAAAAAAGAAACCTTTTATGACCAATACAGTTCATAGTAAATAAACATATATAGTTCCTAAGATAGGACCTTTCTCACACCCAACGTTTTGATCTTACGAGCGGATCTTCTTCAGGGGCTTCGGTCAAAATGATGTCAAAATTATTAATACATTGTAAAAAAAATTATAAATCTTGTAACAGTACACAAATATAAGGTAAATGTGAATTAAAAATCAATATTACAATTTCACCTACCGAGTCGAGCACGATAACAACGTATAGACTAACTAATTATTATTCGTTATTAATTACGATATTATAAGTATTATTGAATTTTTCCGTTCTAAAGTTTATACTATTTTTATGTTGTTTAATATGTATCTTTATATTTCTTTTTTTTCTTTTGCTCTTCGTAATCCAAAATTTTGAAATCTGAAAATTTGAAATTGTGACCTGTCTTTAATGTACGCGACGTTAATGCTGTATGTCCTATCTCCCTTTTTCAATTATTACGATGTTCATGTACAATCGTTTTTTTTTTATATATACCTTATTCGGTTTGTCCAGTGTAAGTGGCCTGACATTAACAACAATCGAACTTGTAAATTATATTTGACCTATTTAGACAATCCACCTCACTTATTTTTGTCTTAAATATTGTGACTAAAGAATTGAAACGTTTATTTATTATAGATATGTCAAATTTCTTGAAAGTGTTTTTAATACGCGGATTCAAATTTTGAATGTATGGTATAACTATGCTATTTTTTTTTTTTTTTTTTTTTTTTTGATTATATGTTTTCTAAAATTCCACTTGTATATATAACCATTCAATTGTAAAACATTATAAATATGTTTTAAATTTTGTTGGTGAAATTGTTTGTCCGCTAATAAAATTGCTTTATCTACTAGCATAATACCGCGTATAATCGCGAATAATATTTTTTTTTTTAAACAATTGAAAAATTTATATAGAAATTTCAAAATAATTTTTTCGGTGTAAATCTTAAATCTGAAGTATAATATTGTACTTATATAGAATTATATAAATTAATCAAGATTATAATTCATTCTATGTTATTTTATGTATGTTATCATTCTAAATCAAATTTCAAATCTAATTACGAATGGCGACAGGGATAAGCCGAAAGTGTTTTATTCGCTTCTGCATTTCGGTTTTAAACTTGATTATGAGAACGGGATCCATCAATACCGCCAGTAGTTTACGCTCATATTTCTTTATTTAATATACACATACATTAAAGTGGAAAGTTCCGGTTGATGTAAACTGAAACCTGACTTTAGGTTTGAAATTCTTGAGGTGCGATCGATAAAATGTGAAATGGCTGCAATTTTAAACAGTTATCGCACGCTAAAAAGTATTTGGGGCTAAAGTAATTCGAGGAATTTCGACGAACAAAGAATTTTATTAATTTAGCATGAATATTTTACGTCAATTTCGTATAAAAATCCATTTTCACGAAAAGCTGTGCCTTCTTTTTAGCATTGAAGTATTTTAATCGACCCAATTCAGTTGCAGTTCTTCAAGGTAAAATACTCGATTTGAGAAATTGGACCAATCAAATATTTCGTCAATAACAATAAGTGACTACAATTCATTTAAAATTATTATTACATATTCTTAAAGTGAAATTGTTTTCGTAATGTAAAATTTTAAGACTGAAAGGAAAAACTGATCATAATATCGTCCTAATCTAAGATAAAACTAAAACTATAACGATATTCAATATAGTCTTCGAATTACTATAATCGACACGTTATTAGCATATATTTTATATGTATTTTTACAATTTAAACATTTTAAAAAAGGATTCATTCATACGTTAGTAATTATGCAAAGTCGATTAACAATTATGTATTTTTATTGCTAATTTGTACATCGTAAAGATTATAATGTCACTACTAATAAAACTCGAAAGGGACTGAATACTGCATGTGCACGCGATTGTACAATCGGAATAACTTGGCGCGTCTTCAATGGAGATAATGCATGCTTACACAAACCTCAAGCTGTAAGAGAGACGATATACCGATTGAATTACAATGCCCCCTTTTAAAGTCGCATTATAACTGCACGTATTTTATTACCTATCGTATAATTTATCTCAGCTTTCGTTTAAAGAATTTTTCGTGATTTCTTTGAAATCCTAATATATTTTATAATGATATCGGTTGCATCGTTATACAGACAAAGATCCATCGCTTGATGATGTCACCACTCGTAATAAAACACCATATTCCAGTGTTTGTGTAATTTTTATAAGTTTTATAAAGAATTGGAGTAAATTACATTGCATATCGCAGAAGGAGGTGACTGCTAATGCCACTAGATGGCGCGCTCTGAGATATTCCGCAAGTGGTAAAAGCGAGTTCACCCCGTAGAAAGAATCGTGTGTACGTGAGAAGATAAATTAGTCGATCAAAAAACGTCGAGAAAGCGCAGTTTCTACAATAAATGTTATAAATAACACAGAAAAAGTTATCTATCATACAATCAATTTTTTATAACTCAAATTTTTCCCCCGGCTCCTAAAGCTTTTGATTCTTCTCTATTCAAGTATTAGGGAATTGAGAATATTTAAGCAATAAAGAATAATCATTGTATTAAATGCAAATAGAGACTTAACAATTATATGCCTGTTACGTCTAGAAGGTGAAAGTATGAGATTAACTGTATTCGACATCCGCCACTGGTGACTATGCTAGTTATTGATAGTAAAGACAGACAAGATTTAAATCATTCTAGAACCCGTAATAAGAATGTGACCTCTTTTTCACGCTGTACATTAATGAAATAATGTGCAGAAAATTTTCGGTACGAATTATAATTTTTGCTATGAAATTATACACTTTTAATCTAAATTTTCATTTGAAGTAATTTTTTTATTCAATTTTATTTAATAAAAAATGTTATATATAAAAAGGGATAAATATATATAATTTGTATACAAAATAAAATTAATTTAAAAAACACTAGAATATTTGAATGGAAAGTATTCAATTGCATTCTATTGCGTACCATGTCTATACGTAAATATGAACTATATGAAATTGTTCTGATTTAATCAAGTAACCGATAACAGGAAATATGATAACTATCTAATGAAATTATAATCATTCTTTTAATGAATTATGAATCATGTCTTTTTAAATTAGATTATTACTCGTGATGTATATTGCACACGCATTTTTATAATAATCGGTGTATGTAATCATTTGAATAAATCAAAATTGATGTTTGATAACTATATAATTATATTAATTATACAGTTATTTATTTATACATATACATTATAGGGAGGTGAAAAGTTACGTTTCTTGAAACAAAAAAATACAATTTTCACTTTCTGTAAAATCGTACTGTATTTGTTTGCATGCAAGGGAATTTTCTGGGACATATTAAATGTTTATGGTCACTGAAAGAATTTGAATGCGAGCGTGTGCGTGTATATGATGGGCGTGCGTACGCACACCTACCTGCATATATATGTGAGATTGTCGCTTTCGTGAATGATACCAACACACGACAATACTAGAGTGTAGTAGTGGGACGTAATCATCATACACGGACGAGTCGAATCCTCGTGTAATCGTCATTGGTGAATCCGGGCCCCCGTATATAATGAATTTGTCGGTCCGTGGGAAGCAACCGCTTTTCGAGGCTTATAGCGAGCCATTAAAAGAGAGTGGGAAAAAGTAGAACGAAGGTCGAAGAAATAACCACAATGACAAAGTAAACTAAACGGATAACTGTGCTTGCCCTGGAAAAAAACACCAACAAAAAAAAAAAAGTAATCAAAGTGACGGAGAAATTATCATGCCTGAAAAAGAGTGGTTGTAAAGTGCACATAACGTTACGTGTTTGAAAAAAGTGAGATTTCTGTACATCGGCTAATTTGTTAGGTAATGTAGTTAATTATTCGATTCTAGTCAGATAAAATTTACTAAAGGTATATATGGTAAGATTCAGTAACTATATATGTATAGTTATGAACCATAATCATTTTTTAGTGATTCATAGGAATTTTTGGAAATTATAGAAATAACAGAAAAAGTATAAAGCTTTATGTATACAAACGGATTAAATAATTTAGTTTGATAAATCGATTGAATTGAATTGTATATGTTTTTTATCGAGCACTTCCTTGAAAACATAATTTAATGAATGCGATGGAATTAAGAAATGAAGTCAGTTACAACAATAAAACGAATTCGTATCAACTTTAATTCATTCCAATCCATTGCAATCTACAGGTGAGATTGAATAAAATTCTATGATATATAATGTATACTTCGACCTATATATCGTAGGTTGGATCGAAGTATTGAATTTGGTCACTCCAAAAATAAATGACCACGTGATTATAAACGTCCACGTTTTAGACTATAATGGATTTAAAAATGCAATAAAAGCATTTCTTTCTATAATCATGTAGCTGACGTAAGAAAAGATATAAGAAAATGCGAGTGGACTTAGCAAAATATGCAGAAACATGCCGAAATAACATCATATGTGCAGCATAATATGACCATCATTTCAACATTATTCCTGCATATTAGTCAATTTTGCTATTATCTCTAAATTTCTTGGAGTGACATTGCACTACGCTTGGAGTGTAAATTCTCCGACTTACTCCAGCGTAGAATGAAATTTCACTCCAAAAAGTGTGAGATATCACTCTCTTAATTTACACTCCATGTAATTTAAACAGAGTATAATAACTACGTCAGTTCTTTTGAACGAATTTTGGATTGGATTCAAAAATTAAAATTTCATTCAGTTCTTTCGAGAATTAAAGGAGCGACACGGAAAAGTGAAATAATATTGTTCTCAAATGGATGAAACGAAGAGTGGCTCAATTTTCACTGTAAAAAATTTCAGGTTCAAATTCGATATCATAATAAGTAATTAGTAAAATCTAATTGATTTCTGAATATCAATTTGAAAAGAAAATAGAAAATGGCTTAAAACTAATAAAAATTGAATTAATCAATGAAAACTTGAATTATAACGGAACCTAAAATCTCATTTAACCTATAGACTACACCGTGAATTCCTGTTTTGATTTAAGACAGAATTTATATAACGAGTTTTTAAAGCCGTATACGATGAATAAGTTCAAAAAAGTTAACTGTCGTTAAACGTATAGAAGCTACAAAAGCGCTCTGATTAGCTAGCATCAATTGCATTAGAAATATAGCGTTTGATATTTTAGAAAGAATTTCAAACTTTTTGCTCTGTAATTCTCTGGTGAATATTTCTCATGAGAATCGTGTCGATAATTTCTTTCCAAAATAATAATAATGAAAAAAAAAATGGATATACATATCGAACAATGATACTTTTTTAAATAACTATTCAAAATATGAATCGCGCCATGGGTGCATTGAAACTAATAGAAAAGTGCATATTATTTATGAAATTTTTCGTACCAAAACAAGAACGATCTGTTGATGCATAATGGGACAAAATCAATATTGTGAAAACACACCGATGGAGAGCAAAAAATAAATGCTCTGCACAGAGTGGATTTGCAAAAACATCGACATTATCGACAGCGCATGCAGCATAAGAGTCAAGGTTTCATATGTACGGTGCAGCTGCAATAACGAAAAAAAAAATTCATTTATATACCCTCGACATCGAAGAAATAGAATCTCATAAAACTTGATTCCAGGAATCGAACTGTATCGATAAAATTACTGTTCGATAATAAATAACTGCTGTTCCAAAACGGACGTTTGTTGGACGTACCGGAAGCGGACGATTCATAATTGTATACTACTGTCAGGTAAATACGTGAACCGCGGTATATTACATGTGAAACAAAGATTTCGAGAGCGAACAAAAAAACTCTGAGAAATTATATTACGCATGAGTAATTAGCAATTGACAATGACTACAGATTTTCCGCGAAGGAGAAGGCGACATGAAGTTTAGAGTTCGGCCTCTCCAAGGCCTTTCGCATCGGCTGCATAAGCATATCTTTATGTATTGGAATTCCGCAAACGTTGCTGTGTGTATGCTGACTAATTAAGCTTTCGCATCATTGTCGCGACTGACAAAGAAGTGTGCGAATTAAAAAAAAAAGAAGCATGTTTCATTACATGATTTTTTTTTTTTTTTTTTTTTTTTTTTAAGGAAAAATGTGCAGATCGTCATTCATCAGAATCGACACAGGACTTTGTGGTGGTCAATATTAAGAAATTTTCTGTATCGAATGAATATAAAAAGCGATGATGTAAACTGATTGCCGTTTTGAATGTGAAAATTAACGGTCAACGAAATCAAAAATGATGAATGTGTGCCCGGAACTGTATTCTGAATTTTCAATCCAATCATTAATTTTTCGTAACGCATTCGTGTTGAAAACTCATTGTTATCAATATACGAGTATACGTATGTATTCTTGCAAATTCTCACCCAATTTCTAAACCAATTTCGCCAAAAATAATAGACGCACATTCATAAAAAATAGTTTTGGACCTGACAATATATCTAATTTCAGTTTAATTTGAATATTTTAGGTTAAGAATTGACGTTATCGACCGAGCCACTTTAGCTTCTCTGTAAATCGCACCGTAAACAAAACAAAAAGGAAATATAGTAGAAATTCGTTCTACTTTTATCCGGTAGATGGCGCTACAGACCCGCACTTTATTCATAATACGCCTTATCGCATATAAGATCTCCTTTGTGTTGACACGTAAAATTCTAAGCAATCGAAATTGGCAATCAAGGTGTGCAATCCCTTATTTACTGGTTTCTAGCTCATATTCAATTATTCCCTTTCCTTATGCGTATACCATATATATTTAATGTATAGTGACTATATAGACTCCAAGTTTCTTGGAGTGAAATTTCACACTATATTGGAGTGAGTAGGAGAAAAATCTAGAAAGAGTGAAATGTTACTCATAAAGTGTAAAAATTCACTCTTCTACAAAGTGACATTTTAAATTTAGAGAGTATATATAGATGCTTAAAAATAATGTTTGTGTCGGATCATTTTTAACAAAGTAATTTTACTGAGACACAAAAAATATGATAGCACTGGAGGAGAATTGTGACATGAAAATTAAGCTACAAATTTTTATATAAACATAGAACTAAATACTGCAAAAAATATTTTCTCATATATTTCAATCGTATTATGTTTGTTTTGTATTTTTTTTTTTTTTTTTTTTTTTTTTTTTTTTTGTTTTGTTTGCTTTACACTTTCAGAAAGCGTATTATATGAATTTGTAGTAATCTGAGATCAAGATAAGAGTTTCCCACTACCATGTCTTAGGAATACCAGATACTACTGAGATGTAAATGTTTTTCTAAAAAGGAACACATCCGTTATAGCGATAAAAATTGCGCTTTTCGAGTGCATGTATACGAATTTGTCAATTATTGAATGTTTATTATGAAAGAGATAATTAATGAAAATTATTATATACTGAACAGTGTTATCAAGTGCCTGAATTGTTCTACGTACCATTTACACGTGATAAAATAATTGTTTTATCCTTAATCCCGAATGTTTTGTAAGTTGTACTAATTATGCAATTTGGCAAAATTGTCATTACATTTTGCCGTATACTTTGTTTCAAAATCGTTTCGTCCCAGAAAGCAAAAGATGCAGAAACATGCCGAAATATAAGATCATATATATGTGGCGCATATGGCCGCGTCATTTCAGGATATTTTCTGCATTGGTCAATTTTTCTATTTAGGGGCATTGCGCTTTTATCACGGCGGATTATCTAAATCTTTATGTATTTGAAGAGCATCGAGCAATCTTCTTTTCTTTTTATCTGAAACTCAAACACGGTAAATTTAAAATTCTGCACAAAAGCAAACTTAGATCTAACTTGAAAGGACCCTACAAGTATCTTTCAAAATTTGAAGTTTGTGTTTTGACTCAGACGTCCGGTACGAGAGATTTTCTTTATCTTAAAATTTATTGGCATTTCAGAATATCTGAAAACTAAATTTGTACATTCGCATGGTACATCGTGTTCTTACATGTTTCATACCGTTTTAAAACTTTTCCAAAACCCTATATGTTTTAAAATTTTAATATGTGATATTAAAGAATATAAACATGTATTAATTTATCATTTGTATAGTTTATGAGTTTTATGAATTGCATTTTAATAACAAATTTTGAAGTTGATAAAGTAATCGTTATTAATTGTTGACAAAATTGTTGAAATTTCTTGAAATGTATTTCTATGATGCATACACGTATAGAGTCAAAAACGGACTATTTGTATTTGTGAATAATTACTGTAATTAGGAATAATGAATGAAAAAAAAAATTTTTAATCATTTTATTGATTATTTTTTACCACAACTTCCACGAAATTCACAATTTCAACTGCAACAAATATTTGACGACTCTTTTACTTCAGTCTTGAACATCTGTCAGATCAATAACAACATTTTTCCGTGTATTCCTATTGCTATATTGCTCCACTACCCGTAAACTAAATAAAATATAAAAAATGTTATATTTACATTTTCGATTCTTAATGTATAAATAATAATTTCATTTAAAATGATTAAAAATTAATTTCATGAGTATACGCTATAGATATAAATTTGTCGCTTTTGAGTTTATAATACTAAACAATAACAATTCACACAATAACAATGACAAGACTATTATTTATTCATAAGCTTGAATGTCTTTTCTATAAACTTTTCAGTTTAAGAACGAACCTCTTACAACAAGGTTATTTTTTTCAATATTTTTATAAGTTAAAAAAATTTTGTGTACTTTTGTTTTTTGGTTCCATCTTACTGAATACAGTTGTATTCATACAGTTGTATGACTGGATTTTAGCAATGTGCACTGATGATTTGATTTTTCAAGGTAATATGTTACATTTTTTATGGTACTGAAAAGTTGATAGACTTTTTATTCAATTTTTTACATTTTTCCTTTTTTCCTTTTTCAAGATATATTCATTTTCAAGATACAAATGTATCATTTCTCAAAATTTATTCATTCTCAGAATATAATTGTAACATTCGCATATATGTCATAAAAATACCTGTATTATTTTTTGTAATGTTTTCTTTTGTGGGATTTTTTATATAGAATAAAAACCTGAAGAGGGTCTAAACATTATGGCCGAAACGTTAATAACTGAAGTTATTTATTTATAAATGTCACTCTGAATCACAAGAAACCTCTTAAGATTGTTTCAGTTTCACTTACGAAATATCAGAGAAGAAAGAGAATTATTATACGCTATAGACTTTACAAAAATAATTGCATAATTAAAATTAACATTTTTTCTTTTCTGTTACGATTGTTCAATCGTTCTTATCTGCCACGTAAAAATGTCATCTAAGTGGTGAATCAAAATTTCATCGGATTACAAAAGTAGTATGGTAATACAAATTCATAATAAATTGTTATCTTTTGTTATACAATCGTGAAATCATCGCTGTCCATGTATTAATTAACAATCCATCATTTTAATGAGATTAAATTGAAAAATTGTCTCTTCTAAAAAAAAAAACCATCAAGTGCACGTGCACTCGTTGTATACACGTCATCCGAACAAATTAAACACTTCCCTCGCGGTCCGAGTATTTGCAATTTTGTACTTAATCAGTAGATAAATGATGTTTTGTTTAAAGAAAAAAAAGAACAGTTCAAGTTTCGTAAAAAAAAAAAAAGAAATGACATCCGGTGTAGAACGATTATTTATTTCTCGAAAGAGTCTAAAGTGATTGAAGCGTTGCAGTTATCAGTATTTAAAGCTCGCCCCCTACTCGTATATGATCGCATGTTGTACAAGGGGAAGATCAATTTCGTTTACGCCGTAAAATAAATCATAAAGGCCAGGAACCTAGATAGCATTTGAGTGACAGGAAGCTCGAGTAGGAGATAAATTTATCTTTCTTTGTGTATCGTTCCGCGAAAATTGTCTCACTAGAAAAAAAATGCTAATTTGTTTAATTACGTGTTCTATCTTGATATATAATTTCAGTCTTTGGCTCGGTATCATTATATAAATTTCAATTAATAATTGAGGTCAATAAATTGATGAAACGATTTTACTATCGAGCCCCTTATAGTCACACGTAATGTGAGTAAAACAATTTTTGTCGCTAATGTATTTTTTACCGTATATTCATGTGGAAACCAATGCCTTGATATTGTAAACTGTGATCTGCATATACGAATTTTTTATGAATGAAAATTGAGATGATAAGATATAATGTATATAGTAGTGTAATCATTATTATTACGGCTCGGGCGAGAACACACATTTCCGCAATTATCTCAAGTAATCAAAAAGTCCGAATCTATTAAAGTCAAAACAATAATAAATAATATCATTGATTATCATTTAAATAAATATTTTCTACGACCAATCAAATTTCGTTTATCACGAGGAAATGTTAATCTGATTTAATATACAGAATTTAAGCAAAAATAATGTTTTTGTTAATTGTGATTATAATTTAGAACAATGTCAACAATTACAATGTTATTTATCAATGATTTATTTTGCACTTTAGGTTGTAGGCGATGCTGATGGCATGAAAAAGAAGCACCAACGATTTTCAGATGATGCTCCAAATCTGTCCATATCCACATAGAAGCAGACGAAATCGTTGATCTGCAAAATGAAGAGGAAACTAATTATATTATTAGCCGCTCTTACGGCGGTGATTTTCTTCACTGGTACATCGGATGCTCTTCAAGGGCCTAATGTCTGCATTAGGCAAGAAACGTGAGTGTATAATTTTTTACGATTAAAAAAAATTTTTAAACGAAATGACGTTTATTTTTTAGAATTAAATACAGTCTTAATCAAATACACGTAAAATAGTAGGTATATTATGTATGAAGGGCGTAATTTCCTACTAACCCTAAGGCACGAAATCGAGACAAGTACCCGCACTTTTTAAAAATTATAATTTCTACTCCCTCATTGTTGAAAATATACATAAAAAATATATGTTTTGATTTTGCATTGGTATGTAAAAAATATTGTTAATTAATTGAATTTTAACGATTAAACATTTTTATACAGTTATTAAAAATATTTGTTAATTGAAAAGAAATTCATTGAATTTATTGAAATATACGAAATTAATTAGGCTCTAAAATTTCATAATTGATTTCTTCATATTTTGAATATTTCTTTTTGTTAGCAACCATAATTATGTAATGTTTTCTACTTTGAAATATTGCATAATCTGATGCATTATACATCAGACGCTAATTAATAAAGTGTATTACATAATCGAAAGCATTTTCGAAAAAAATAATAAAAATATTTAATAACTCAATGAACAAATTAAAAATTTCAATAGCTTTTTTATAAAAGAATATTTATTGACGTAAAAGATGAGAATGCAACTCGTTTTGTCTCAAAATATAAATTTTTATTTATTTTTTTTATTTTTTTTTTTTTTATTTATTTAAATCTTGATATTCAGTTAAAACCTTTGTATTTTACAAACAACAATATCAACAGCGATTCCATATGGAATATAGATGTAAAGTAAATCAGCACATCATTTATTTCTCATTATGAACTTTCTCTCTTTAAATGCATAGAATTATGGCAATTTTTTGTATAAGAACAATAAAATATTTTCCAATTAAATACGTCCGCATAGTAAACTGACTTCAGCAAAGATCGCCATTTTCGCGAATCAATTGACGTACTAAACTATAAATATTTAAATTTCCAGCCAATAAAAAATTCTGGTTCAACCTTCCCCGGCGTTTATATTTGTGATGATGTACGTCACTCGATCAAACAATGTTACAAAACCGATACGGTTAAATCTGGTGAATTGTAAAATATTCGTTTTCTCTTTTTATCCGAATTTGACCTATTTAACCTTTTTAACCGCCATGGCGTACCATGGGAGGTTTGACCCAATTCCCTAAATAGTGCGAATTGTTTATTTATTCAGCGATATGACGCTTCGGGTGTTTTTTTTTAATGTACACATTTCTTTGGCTTTATGTTATTGTTTGAAATATTGAAATTAAATAAATTATCCCTGGTAGAAATTGCAGCCATTTATTGGACATTTATTGTCCAATATTTTTGTAAGATGCCTAAGAAATAGATAATGAAATTGGACAATTTA
>JAPYZR010005683.1:0-11285 GCA_030522945.1 Trichopria nigra
ATTTTTGTCGATTTTTTATTAATTGTGGTAAATTGTCATGTAAAATACCTTCCTTTTTAAAATGCCGTTTCGTTTTTTTGTTTCTGACTTGCCAATCTCCAGATAATCTGTCCGCCATCAGACAAGTTCCATTTTAGGTGCTCGACTTTGACGCCACCTACAGATTGCGAGATAAAGTAAAAATAAAAAATTTTTTTTTGTGTTCTATAGATATGTACTAATATCCTCAAAAAAGTCTCGTACTCAATTTCAATATCAGAGCTGAGCAAAAAAATCTTAAAAATCTACCTTTTTAATACGTTCTAAAGGTTAGTAGTACCTTAAATGGAAATACGTATATAAAATTGAAGTAAGAATCGACCATATTCCTATCGAGTGTCAGTAGTGATACAAGATCACACAAAATAATGGAAATCAACAAATACCAGTCATCGATTAGTTATAATCAACCAAATTATAATCACATAAATCAGTACTGACCGTAATGTTAATCGGTGTCAAACGATTAGCAAATGCAAAGGTTTAGTATTGATATCATTATTAAGAACTTGAGATCATTATTATTTACTTTGACTATTGTATTATATTCACCTCGACATCGTCCATTTCATTTTTCAAACTGTGCACTGGATCTTTACGTTCTGTATTATCCAGGTGACTGGAATCGCTATCGCCTAAGCTTCCATGATCGCAAGTGACATCAATCTTAGGATATATATTCGCAAAAATTAATTCGGACTTAAATGTAGGATAATTCCCATTATTCTGACACTGTCCATCTGGGTGCTCACTAACATGTTTTGACTTAGTTAATGTATCTTTGAAATTTACTTGGTCTTGACTATGAAATTCATTAAATAAATGTAACGGTTCTCGTAACTGTTTTATTTGTAATTTCTTGGTATTTCTAGGTACCTCACAGTTATCACAAACTCCAAAAGACTTTGCTTTTATGCTGTCTTGATTATCTTTTATTACTGGTCCAGAAATATCATTCTTACAGTGTTTATCACATTTTAGTCTTTCGATGTCACTATACGCGAATGCAATAATTAAAAAAATACACAATAAACTGAACTTTCTGTACATGTTATTATTAATATTTTATTTAGTTTATTAATCACTTGTATAAACAACTGTATAATATTTTAGGTTACTCCATTAAATGTAAAGATCATGGATGGAAGTAAGCAATGCACTGACACCTTATTGAATTGCCGAGCTTCAGATTGTTTTTAAAAATGAAATATTTTGAAAACGTTTAAAGCATTACATATCTCTTACGAAATCAATTCATTAAAGTGCGCGGTCAAAAAATTTGATGAATTGCAAAATATAAGTAATACATGAAAGTATTCAATGCCATTTCAATTTGTAAACTATAAACTCGTTAGCGTACGATATATGTTTAATAAGACGACCTCATATATTCAAAATAATACGTAGAATGAATAAAACTGTTTGTGCGACTTATGTGAATAAATTAATAGTTAGTTTTGGAATATAGGTAAAGAATAAATATACAATGTCGAATAATATCTGTAGGAAGTTGTAATATTCTTTATTGTATGCATTAAAATATTCCTCTTACATGTTAATTAACACGTTAAGATGTGCTACGGGCCATAAATACATTTATAGTGTAATTACACCTCATTTATTTATAATCGCTTATATTTATTTTGTAATACATAATATTTTTAATTAGTAATAATATTCGTTCTGTATACTTAATACTATTAACAATGACTGCAAATAATCTTTTACTACAAATGCAGTCATTTTCGAGCTTAATATCCTATAAAAATTACTTCATTGTGAAATTATTTTTATTTTTACAGCTTAAAAGTACAAGATAAAAAATATTTAATACTATAAGCATCATTCCAGCAATGTGACAAAAGTAATAAATAATCTAATTACACATTATGCTTACTTATTTCTGATAATTGTATTATTAATGATATCGAATATACGAATATTTATTTCAGATAATATGGCGACTTGGAAGGAAACGGCACTTGGGCATAATCTTTCCATAAAGAGAGATCAACTTCAGGAATATCGTCGCAACTCGTAAGAGGATTGCTGAAAAATATTTCAATTAACAGTAAGATCTTCGTTCATGTAGTTACTTTAGTTATTTAATTTATACATCTAGTCAATTTTAGTATTTAAAAACTCTGACGTAATAAAAATTTAATAAAAATATAATAAAAATGTAATAAAAATAAAAAATATTATCTATACTTTATTTTTATGTTACGTTCAAGTAAGAGCAAACTATTTGGGTTTATTATTGGCTTTACTAAGTGTTATAATATCAAAAGATCTTACTATTCTGAAACCACTTCGAATCCACGGGCCTGCATATATTCGATCCTATCTCCATTGTCGCAAAATAGCCTCGAGATACTAGCTTGACGGATTGTGTTCAATTGTTCTGAAAAGTTTTATATGGAATTACATACATGTTAAAACCAACCCATTATAAATTATATTCCGTTAGTCTCTGTAAATTCCTGCTGATGGAGCGTTACTTTTAAAAATAAAAATCTTGTCAGCAATAATAACGACGTTATATCAAAATATAATTTAATAAGTGATAAAGAAAAAAGATATTTAGGACATACCTATTGTAAATGCAACTTTAGGGTTATTAGTTTCATACCAAAACCGATCTCCAACCCTCGTTCGATAAAACTGTTCTGTCAATATGCATAGGAATACAGGGCCGACTTTCGTACCTGGAACATGTGCTTCCAAGGAAGCGCCGACTGTTAAATCGACATCGTCGACTGATTCATATAATCCAGCTAATTTCTGAATATTCTGAAACATTGTTTTAAGTTTAGTCTCTCAGAAAATCCGAATACATTATCTAATACCACGTAAAGTTTTTACGTGTTTCATATATAATAAAATAAATAATATAAATACTTAATAAAATAAACAGAAATCAAAATTCGTAACAATAAGAATTATAAATGATATATATATATATATTATTTTTATTTATTTATATATCATCCCTAGTAAAAATAAAATTTTCATTCAGAACTTTGACTATTTTCATGTCATCAGATTTTTTATAATCGATAATTATATTTATATGAAATTTAGGTAGCATGTACGTCATACAAACTTATTTTTAGGTCAATGTCAAAAAATAATTTTCATAAAATAATATCATAATTTGTATATATACTTTCCAACGAAATTTGATACACATCCTGTTATTATTTTCATACCGCGGACAGCGGCATAATTTAAGGAAAGAGTAAAGACTCATATTAATGCATGCAAAATTATCCTTCTTATGAAGCAGTATATTTATAATGTATATACATATACTAACATCCATAGAAATCAAGTCGTTAAAGTCTGCCCATTTCCTCGCCTTTCCAACACCGCAATATTTGCGGTAAGCATTGTAGGAATTAAGACCATGATCTCGGCCTCTTTGAATATCTATAGCGCGAAGATCACGACCGACTGGCCTCATATTCCGGAACAGGAATTGCGTGATCTATAAAATAATATTGAATTACGTTTTCATTAATAATAATAACTGCACGTACCCCATGAATGAAATATTGAATGCGTTTCAATTATCTATATAATTAAATTATAGACAATATCAATCCATAACCACTTCACCTAATATTATATTAGTCAAATTCAATAAATTTTCACACTAAACGCGCAATGTTGACATTTTTATCGATTTTTTGAAGTAATAGTATAAAGAAATTAACATAAAAACTTCATTACATGTAGTAATGATGCGAATATTATAAAAATTAAGATTTATTAATCTAGAAAATTTGAAAAAATTGTCACGAGAATATTTGTGAAATTGATGGACGTGTTTTGTTTCGCGGTAAAATATGGTGTGGAATGCGCTTCTTTATGATAAGTTTCTAGCTGAACAGATGGATCTCTTTCGTCTTATCCCTTATGTTCGTCTTATTAGAATAAAACAACTCGTTTCTTTTAATTATCCTTTAAAACAAGTAATATGCAAAATATAATTCTAGAAAAACGACAAAAGGATGTTTGAAATACTGATGAACTGTCAGCATTGAAAAAAAATAAACTATATAATTTTTGAGAACTATTCTCATGAACTTATACAGAATGGCGGACAAGTTTTTAAATAAATAATTTTTTGGGTTCAACCAAATTATTTTCGAAATATCATAATACTGACAATGTTAAAAAATGGACATGTAAAAATGGAGCCGTATATATGTACATTAAACATAACTCAAAAACTCTTAGTAAAAAATAATATACTAATTCTGCAATTACTGCAATAACGCATATAAATTGTATTAGCGTACCTCCTTGCTGAAAAATCGATCACTCTCCATTTCTCTTTGAAAGCTCATACCTCGAGTAAGGCCGTCTAAATTGCCATTTCGTTCAATAATTCCGGGTCTGTTGAAAAAGTTACTTAATCGCAAGGAACCGAAGGAACCACGGTCTTCGTCTATTAATCTAAAACATAAACAATATTACAATTTAATGCCACAATATTATGCAATGTTCTACCCGTAACTGTTATAAATAATACATGTTAAATAAATCATAATTAAGGTATAATTTAGCGTAGTAAAGTTTAATTAAATAAAAATTTAACGAAAAAACACTGTATGTACTGAACGTACCTATATTTAAAATTACATAAGAAAGAAAAAAAATCAATTACCAAGAAATTGCAATTTTTGTAATTTGTATAATTTTAGACAATTGATTTCAAAACTGGAAAGTGAAAAATATTTCACGTGAAAGCTGCTTTGATCTTATTGAAACGTATTTTGGAAATAATTTAAAAATTATGTTTTAAAAAGCGTTGCCATTTTTATGTTTTCTGTATTCATTATTATTATGATTATTTTGAATAAAACAATTATAAAGTGCGTTGGAAACGTTTTACCACTACTCGAAAAATTTGAATTATAAAAACGATCATTTATTCAATACACTTAAAAACATGTTAAAAAAACACACATACACAATAACAAGTAGTAATTATTTAATGTTCATTAAAATGAAATTAAAATTTAAATTATGGGAAAGATGGTTTACATAAGCATAAATTTTAATATTTCTAGATCATTTAACACTTACTGAAGGTGACCGGCAATTAATGAATGGAAATAACGGAAAGCTGCAGTAGAATGTTCGTTGATAACACTAGGATCAATGCTGGGATCATAATCTCTCACGTAATCCGAGGTATTGTATAGTACCTTATGGCGATACAAGTTGTGAGTCCCTGTAACGATTATAATATATAATTAGTATAAGAATACTGAATCTCAGTTCCACTCTCCTTGATTTTCGACCCTTTGGGGCACGTCGTTTGGTTTTTATTGAAATTTATAAATATGGAACTTTTTGCCAATTAAGCCACTTTCGTGGTAACAAATATTGTAATTTTTTTACTCATTGCTTACATAATACGCTTTTATAAAGTATAACGATTGTCTTCGAGGGGTAATAATTAAATATTCTAGAAGTAATATTACATAATTGATTGCACGTTTATAATGCAATAAAATTTTACATATTTTTCAATTGAATAGATTCTTAATAATTCTGGCCTTTGCAGATAGGAACTCGAATTAACACTTATGAGATTGTAGAATGGAAAGAAAGAAATAAATATCTGTAAATGCTTATATATTTATGTATTCTATTTGCACGAAATTCAAGAAATATTTTCCATGTCAAAAGGTATACATAGACAAATAATAAGAAAAAGTTCAGTATATTTACTTATAATACTTCTAAACGAAAATTATGTTCATGTGTCTTTATTTCAATCCCTCTTCGTACTTATATAACGGTCGACATTCTTTGAACTGGTGAATACCTGATACATATATGGAATGATTTGAAAGTACAATAAATATATGTGACCAGATCGGATGGGATTTCAGAGAATGTATTTCCATTTATCTGATGATTATCTTAAGTTTGCTACAATATACGAAGGCTATGTAATTCATTTCAATTATTACTTCAATTTGGCTCGTGGCAAAATGAACGTGTCATTCATTTATATTGAAGTTATACATATAAACAAATATTACCCCTTTATTAATTCATTAAATCTTATCCCAACATAGCTTTTTAGCTGTCCTATTCTGCTATAATAAAATGATTTTATCTTTATAGCTTCTATCCTGCTACTATAAAGAGATTCTTACCAAAAGGAAGTAAAAAACATATGGAAACCTAGAATATCGTACAAATTTGGAAAAACAAAAGAAAGTGTGTTTCATTATACTTTTATAAAAAAAAATATTATTCTATGCTAAGTTCTTTGTTTGAAATATTTTGCATCCATCTTCACATTATACTACATTTTAAAAAATTTTATTACGTTAGATTACATTCACTCCTAACATTTGTTGTATTCAGATGCTATAAAAAACAAAAAGGAATAAAAAAAACTGGAACCAAGTACATGAAAATACAAGAAAACCTAACAAAATGTAAGAAATAAAACGAAATGTTACATCAGTTACATCTTATATTATTGATGGTTATATATTACTTTTCGACACTTTTTTCCGTTCCAGACGAAAAAAGTCTTTAAATTCGGAATAATCGATGAAGTATATATACCTTATGAAATATTTGATGAAATATTTTTTCTCATGAACAATGCTACGATCACGTTCCTTTGTTATTTTTCTTTATACCTAGTGGTTACTCGTATCGAACACACGCATTCAAACTAAAAATACTGAACTCGTCATTTTGAAACTTAAGACACAGAGTTACGAATATATTATAAATGACTATAAAGATTGTTATATAATTATGAAATCTTTAACTATAAAAAATGTGCAAACCAAACTTTAAATTTCACTACTCCAAATATTTTGAAGAACTATACTGCTGCGAATTTCAAATTTATTTCCTAACGTTAATTTAAACTTAAATATAGAAAATATTTTACGTACAGCTATTGTAATAATATAAATACTAATATATTTACTATAAAGAATATGTAAATTACCTAAAAATATAGGAAGGTATTCGTAGTAAGAAATGTGCTGATGCTCAGCAATCACAATTCGTCTTGCCTCTTGGAAAATTGTCTCGTCATTCCAAAATGGATTTAATTTGGCTAGAAATCCAGCTACACGATTGTGTTCTCGCAACCAGAGAAGCTGCAATATTGTGAGTTGTGGATTTTGGTTGACTCTTGAATCACCTGCAAATCATTCAGTGAAAAGTAAATGACAAAATTTTTGCAAAATCATAGTTACTTTTAACTGAGATAGAAAGCAGTATATTTAAGGCTTCAGAAACAGAAACTCTTCAGTATTATTTTCGATCATTTATAATAAAAGCTAAACAAAATTAAAAAGAAAATCGAAAAAAACCCGTATACATACCAGATAAATAACAAACATCTGCTTCAGATTCAACGTCGCAGGCTGCAGTTTTATTGGGTGCGGAAGGCATCCATTCTCGATTGCTTCGAACTTCGACTCGTAATCGACCACCAACACCGGCGCGCAATTCTGCACTCCCTTGACCTCCAGGTCCGTACACCAACGACAAATCCAAATAATGCGAAACTACCGTTATCTGTTACAAGACATCATTTCACTTTCTCAATCGAATTGTAATTTTTTTGGTATAATGATGCATTATGCACATATTAGTCTGTCTATTTGACGTTTCATGACTTAAAGTACCGAAATTATTATAAAAAAACGTTCATAACATTATTAATAACAAAACATTTGTACTGAAAAATATTTAAGCAAAAAAGAAGAAACTGTTCAACCGACCAAATTAATGCAGCTATTTTGTACGTTAACAATGCAGCTTAAAGGTATGTAAATAAGTGTAAAAAATGTATTTTTAAACAGCACATCAAGAGACCCTTGGAAACAAGGCTTTTCATATTTTTAACCAATTTTTAGGAAAACTCTAATAAAATTAAAAAAAACAATTCAGGATTTCTTGTATTAAAATATACTCTAATAATGCAGGACTATTTATTTAATAAAATAGGTTATTATTGATATAATATGAAGTTTTGCCATGAAATGCTTGTAATGTGTTGAAATATATGCAGAGAACTATGTAGGTAGGTATAATGACATACCTGATCGGCAGGTTCATAAGGCGAAGAACAACCGCGATCGAGATCCGTCTGGCTGCGCACGAAATTCATACATTTCCTACCGCTGGGAGCATAAACTGGATCGTCATCCGGAATTATAATTGGATAACATGACGGGCTTGAAAGTGCCGACGGCATCAAATCGCCATCATCCGTACAACATCTTGTCTTGTGACGTACTATAATATTTTTTTAAGAATAATGGAAAATGTGAGCCGTTATTATTCTATTTTAAATTATTTTTATTACATTATTTTCTACATACTAGATAAAGGATCATTGCAAATAATGAAATGTTTTTTCCATCGTGGATACACCGTATTTTTATATAAATTTTCATTATTTAATCTTTTTTAAATCAGATCAAAGTGGCATTCAAGTACAATAAAATAAATAAATTTATTCATTATCTGATGCTCATTTGGGCTTTCATGTTTAAAAGGCCTATTTTCATTTGCATACGTACAAGTTGGAATTTGTTAAAATTCTGACAAAACAACATTCACTTTCAATGGCCGACGACATATACGATCACAAATGCACGGCGAACAGAGCCCAAGAATTAGCGATTGAATGCCGATCAAAGGATACACAGGGTTGTGTATTTCTCCCCTGAAAATTCCCCTATGCAAATCAATGTAAATTCGCTTGAGTCATCGCACTCCCATCGTAATTAAGTGAAGGTTCGTACGGCATAAAATCAATAGAGGGCCGATACCTATTTTACATGAGCATCGAACAGGTATTCTCTCGTCCCTATCGTCCAACAAAAACACGCTAGAAGATTTACTCGTCTCGTTCAACGGGTCATTAGTGGCACGGATGCTTCAATAATTGTTCTTTTCGTATATATTTGTACATTTTATTACGTATAAATATATATATGATAGTATATAATTTTTACTTCATGCCTTTATTATTAACAATTTTTCACAAGTATAAATATTATTGTTTTTAAATTTATTATCATTTTTAAAAATGAAGGATTGTTTGTCTTGGAACAAATTTGAAACATGGAAAAATTAGTTATTTAATGACTTATTTATAAGACGTGAATTTTTTTGGATGTCTTATAAGTTGTATACTATTTAAGACACGTAATTTGTGAATATTGAAAATATGTTTTTAATAATTTTAGCACACTTACTCGATTGTGTCGTTCCACTTATCAAAGCCATGTCATGAGTTATGACTTGTCCATACTGCATAGCTACTAGGGTATATTTTGGATCTTCAATATGGCGATCAGGGAACAGAATGTAACTAACTAATCTTGATGGAGGCAATGGTCTTCCGCTTTTCGCAACCGGAGGTGCATTTATACCTACATAAAAGTTTTATTTTATTATTTGTCATGTGACGTTTAATGTTCAAAAAATATGATGTTATCCAAATATATTGTAATAATAATGATAATAACCATACGACTATTTAAAGAATAAAAAAGAAAATTATTAAATAAAGTTAACAATCAATAGCAACTTCCAATATCTTATCTGTACACGTTTCAATAATTTTCAGATATACGATTTTAATGCAATTTTGAAAGTAATTAAAATATTTTAATAAAACACAAATTGCAGGAAGGAATTCTGCATTTTTTGTATCATAACGAATGTTGAAATACTTTCTAATAATATACCCTATTAGGTTTATAAATAAAGATATACACAATTAATGATTAATTTAATAAAATTGTAATTGTGTAGTTCCATCGTATACGATAAAAACCGACCGTTTTTACATGAAAAATGTCTCGAATGCGACTATGGGGGCGTTCATAAAGTATAGATTCTTTTTTGTTCCCAAAGGTTCATTACCAGTAATTCAGTATTCAGATAGATATTTCCCCACGCCAACAATAACAGCTGCAGTTATCCTGCATGCCGCTTTTTAATATCGCTGGAGGAATTGGCTCGTAATTTCCAGAAAATTAATTTTTTATTGGAAAGCCGTTTTTTGCACGTAGGAGCACAAGTTCATAAAAAGTTCGAAGTAATTTTCCAAATGGCATACAGTACAATATGGGAAGTACGCTTATACTGAGTTAAGTTTTGTTGTAATAAAAGTGTAATATTAAAACGAGCAATTACTATAAAATAATACCATAGTTATATTTTCATTAGGTGACATTTTCTACTTATATTTGTTATTAAAAAACTGCTTATAAAATAATTGTATATTGTAATAAATATATTATTTGTAAGTGAATTTTTAATGAAAATAAGAAGTTTTCAATATTATAAGAGCATTAGCAACGTTAATAGCAAAAAGCTTTATTACCGTTAAAGGTTTAATTGGTTGCCAATGCAGCCCTGGTAGAAATGAAAACATTTCTTAGCCAATTCTTAGACAGTTCAGATATTTACCATGTTAAAGGCATAGGAGAAATGGATAGTGTAAGAAAACTGTTTTCAGTTTTGCAACAAAGAGTCATATTTGAAAAAAAATAAACCCCGTCTTTGTCCTTAATCGATTCAAACATGCGCTTTCAAATCGTGAAATAACGATAAGAATTATAAACCATCATAAGATAATGTTTCCTAACTTCTTTTCTATTTAGAAAAATCGATTTCTTTATTCAAAAATCAAATTTACCAATCAACAGGTTACCAGTTGAAATTTTCTTTAAGAATCCAGTTGAAAGATAAAAATTAAAACAAAAAAATATTAATCAACGAAGAAATGAAACAATAATGCAATTTACCATCTGCGTATTTTGAACGTAGAAGACGGCCGTAGGTTGAATTTATCCGTCCCCATGATGGTCTGAACAAATTGTTACAAGATCCGTCGTAACTTCGATATCTTGTTTTTGAACAAATGGGTGGAAAAACGTCACATTGTTCAACTGGTTTTGTAGGCTTTGGAGCTGGCTTGCTTGGCAATAGATTACTTGGAAACTGGCTATTAAATAAGTCGAAATCCGTTAAATCAATGTTTCATGTATATATGTGTATATAATTGCTCTTGTATATTATTTACATATGCATTGATTATGAATATAATAAATAAATATAACAGTATTGTTGTATTAATTGAATAATTTTAAGACTTTATTTCAGTCTTGGGTTTTATTGAGAAGAACAAAATTTATAAGTGTGTATATCGTACAATGTACGTC